>OMMV01235452.1:0-18308 GCA_900302635.1 Chatrabus melanurus
CCGAGCAGGTTTGCTGTGTCAAATATGTTTCTATGACAACCAATCCAACATCTGTGTCAAAGAACCAAAAGATGTGGGATCAAGCCAGATCGTCAATAACTTAATCTGGCTAATACAGTAATCCACTTCCCAAGAATAGAGACCTGGAATATTGTTGCTTGCATAATTGTAGACACAACAAAACTTTGGCATTTTCAGTCGTATAGTTTGATCAAGATGTGAACGTGGGAGGGACGGGTTTTTAGTATTTGATGTATTTCTGTTTTTAGTTTGTGAAGCACTTTGTGTTGCATTTTTAATGTATGAAAAGGGCTATATAAATAAAATTTGATTGATTGATTGATTGAACAAGATAAAACCAAAATTTCTGGCACAGTATAGAACGTTTGCATTCTGAACAGGAATTCATTGTGTATGCCAAGTAAATTCCTGTGAGGAGCTAGCATCAGAGGTAGTTGAAGCCTAGTTTGAGCCAAAAAAGGACCTGTAAGTTGAACTGGCAAACGAGCCTGGTCTACCAACAGTCCTCATCTCCAGCTGCAAAAATATTCACATAGTTATAAAAGGAGGCGTTTTAGCTGGTGGCGCTGCAATAAGCTGCGATGGGCCTCAGTCATCTTGGTTGAGCTGCTAACAAGCGCCACTCGGCCAGCCTCGATCATCTCAGGTCCACTGCTAGCGAACGCCACTCCACTGGTCTCGATTGTCTTGGCTCCACTGCTAGCAAGTGTCGCTCCTCAGGCCTTACAGGCTCACTGTTCATTGGGCCCGTTCCTGCAACTCTGAACATGGTCTCCGTACAAAGGTTAATGGGTGCCACAGCCCTCCCAGTGGGTCAACAGCTCCAGGTGAAAGATGCACGGGTCCTGGATATTAGTGAACTAGAACCCGTATATCAATCCTTGAACTGCTGGGATTATTCCTGGCTTCTCTCCCATCACCGTCATCATCTCGGTATCAGTTAGTGACCAACCTGCTCAAAAAACAAATATAAACAGATTTTACACTATCTGACCCCTTTAAGATATAGGTAAGCTCCATGTCAGTGGCCGCCTCAATCATTGGGCCATTTAGATTTTCTCACTTGCATATTGACCAAACATCGGCTTTCGAATAAAGAATTCCTGCCCATCTGAGGAGAACAATGCCGTGAGCTGACATTCCTGCTGCAGCTGTTTTTGGTGTTCACCACTCAGAAACCTCCACGTGAGAGCAGCTTATCCATGGCAACAAAAATTGTGAAGAATTTCACCTGTCTGTCGAGAATGTACTAAGGTGTGTGGAATTATTATCCCATGCATCCAAAGCAACACAAACTCTCACACTCATTAATGTTGTATTTCCAGTGAAGCCGCGCCCTGTGGTTTGTTTAGTTTTGTTGCGACCTGAGCACCTGACGATTGGCGAATACTATTGTTTCTCCTGCTGGCTCTTGAAAATAGAAGCTTATAGGAAGCAATGAACAATGACTGCTACATGACCTCCTAATGGATCTAGCAGTTGCCCCGTGCATGTGTATGAGCGCATGCAAGTGTGTGTGCGTGCATGTGATAGCACAAGTTGCACAGATGAAGGGAAACATGGACTTAAACCAGAGCTACACAATAGCTCTCAGCATGGGTGCCCATTACAGAAGCAAATAACCTGAAATCGTATGCTGTCTGGTATTTGCTTGCAAGGTCAAGAGGTTGTACAACACAAAATCAGTTTTTTAGCTGTCTTTTAATAATAAATATGACTGGAGTTTCATCTTAAACGTCCTCAAACTCCCACAGTTCTATGCCCATGCATGTGGAAACTCCTGTGATATAACAAAATTTAGACTTGAAACAGCTTGTTTTAGACTTCTGCAAATTATGTCGCAGTAGCCAAAATTGGAAAGTCTTGCGTGCTCTGTGAGACACGCCCACTGAGCCGGCCTCTACTCTGTACAACACAACAATATATTGCTGCTGCTCCCCCTGCCTTCAGAGAAGAGGTGTGGCAAATAGAAGGTCCTTTCCATTTAATGTGAGAGGCATAGAAAGAAGTAGTTTCCATGAGAATCAAGTTTTTTTTTCTTCCTGAGATGAGTTCCCTCAGTCTTTATCTGTGCAGTACAGTTTTTGGCTACAGACTTTAATATATGATTTTAAGACTTAAGATGACGACTGGATGTCTTTGTTACTGGGTCTCTTCTGCTGAGGATCCTTGGGTACCGCTGGAATGACTTTGTGTCAAACGAGCGGTTAGTTAGGGAGACTCCGATGAGGAGTATCCCTTGCATGGTGAAGGAGCGTCAGCTGCAACTTTTTGGCCATGTGGTGCAATTCTCTGGGCATCAGTGTTGATGACCCCAGTGGCTGGAGAAGGCCAAGGACATGCCCACCTTTCATCTGGCTACAGTAGTTGGATGTTTACTTTTGAGAGGTGGGTTGACCGGTTGTCTTCCTGGGTGGCTGCCATCCAGGACCAAAGGTGGTTCCCTGTTGTGGTGAATGAAGCAACTCGTGGCACCAGTGCATTCTCCCAGACTTGAATATAAGACATTTGGTGACCCACATATATTGGCCTGCTAAAAAGGTGCATCTGACTCCTGTAGCATGAAGCACTGATATGCACATGTGTCATTATCATATTTTAGGTGCTGACCTCAGACTCCTTTACAAATTCACTGGAAGAGCAACAGCTGCAAGCAGTGAAGAGGTCAAGGGTCAGAGCAGCAACAATCTGGCATCCCACTGATCCCAAAGAAGTGCTTGGAAAAGAATCAAGAAGCAAGCAGAGGAATAATTACTGTTGATAAGTTGTGAGTCACAGACATTGAAACACAATGTGTATGCCTCTCAGGTTCTATTGTTTATACAAAGATGAATTGTGTATGTGTGTGTGAGTTGTCTATATTTAACAGCCCCGATGTTGGCTATTTCTTTCTCAACTGCTGCCATTGTCTCTCTGCCGGATTTGAAAGAAAATTTGTGAAATAAATTACCCAGTGACATTGTAAATATTGTAAATAATGCTCAGACCTATAATTGCACTGTATTAAAAAGGTTCCTTATTCATGCTGGATCTGCCAGATGAAATCACAAGGGGCTGTGGACAAAAAAAAAAAAAAAGCAGGATTGTCCACCAACAATACCGAAAGAGGCTCAACTTTAATCATGTCATCTGGCAACATATTGCATTCACCAATCAAACATTTGCAAAGACAAATCCCTGGTAGAAAGTATTTCTCAATGTTCTCAAATATATAGGCCCATTATAGGGCACTCATTTAAATATTTGGAAATTCAAAATTTCAACCTAGAGAGTCATTGGGGGATATTACAAGACTTTTTTATTTTTACATTTATGACTTTTTTCAAAATTTTTCATTTTTGTGTTGCAAATCAAGGACAGTGAAGTTACCATATACGGTTCCTTGCTGATCTAGGGTCAAACATTTTCCAAAAAGTCTACTTTTAAAAAATATAAGAAAAACACATATAAACTTAAAGGAACATTTACTTCGAAACATTTGTCTTGAGGTACTGATACTGGCACTTGTCATACAAGAAAAACACATATTAAACTTCAAGTAACATTCAGTTAGGAAACTTTTTTCCTTGGTGACTAAATATAGTTTTCCTCCGATAAAGGGTTAATCTTGTGATTGTCACTACAGATGACAGTATGACTGTCATGATCGGTTGTAAAATTCTTTTCAGTATTATGACCGACAGTGCCGTATTTCTGCACTCAAAGATCTTACTTCCTTGTATTTCTTGTTTTCACTGGTGATGCCAGAGCCCCTACACCAATACCTCTTTGTGTATTTTATTTTTCATCAATCTGTTTTCCTGGATTTACCCGGGGCTGACTAGTGGTGGTGGCAGGTAAAGTAAGGTACCCCAGATGTTGCTTTCCTCAGACACACCCTCCAGCGCCTCCTGGGGGATCCCAACATGATCCCAGGTCAGATGAAATATATATAATCCCTGCAACGTATTCTGTGTCCACCTCAGGCTCTCTTCCTAGTTGGACATATCTGAAAGTCCTCTAAATGGAAGCATCCAGGGGCCATCCTGTTTACTTCAGTAGGCTCCTTTCAAAGTGAGGGAGCAGAAACTCCACTCCAAGCCTGTCTGGACATCAGAACTTCTCACCCTGTCCATACAGTTGAGTTCTACTACCCTGCAAAGAAAAGTAATTTCTGCTGCTTGCATCTGCAATCTTATTTGAAGTAGAAGTAAATCCTATTAAGTCCACGAGGCCCATTGGTGCCCGTGCTTATCGGCACATACCACAGCATGAACTGGATGAGGATCTACGACTCCTCCGTACGGGACGCCAGTCCAGGTAAAAGCAGGTAGTTCACAGGGATAGGAGTTAGACCACCAATATGCAGACCTGGGTTCGATTCCTGGTCACACTACCTGTCTGTGTCCTTGCATGAAGACACTTCATCTGCAGCTGTAAATGGGTTCCAGCCTTGGCAGGGAAAGTAACCTGTGATGGACTGGCGCCCCGTTCAGGGGGAGTCGTAGACTCTCATCCACTTCGTGCTACGGATTTCGGAGATGAGCACTGGCAGCAGTGGGCTGAATATAGGACTTCTACTCGAAGTAGTGTGTTTGGTTGGAACAAAAATCTGGAGACTGTGGAGTTTGGAGCTCATTCCCACTGTAGTTCTTCATATAAATGATCAGCTCACTTGCACAAATTCCTTCTCATTTAATGCACTCATAAAATAAAGTGATTTTTCATTCATTCATTCATTTTCTATACCCGCTTACTCCAATTAAGGGTCACGGTGGGTGCTGGAGCCTATCCCAGCGGTCATTGGGTGAGAGGCGGGGTACACTCTGGACAGGTCACCAGTCAATCGCAGAACCACACATAGACAGACAAACACAACCACACTCTCACTCACACCTACGGTCAATTTAGAGTCACCATTTCACCTAACCTGCATGTCTTTGGAAGTGGGAGGAAGCCGGAGCACCTGGAGGAAACCCACACAGACACGGGGAGAACATGCAAACTCTACACAGAAAGGAACTGGACACGGTGGGAACCCCAGACCTTCTTGCTGTGAGGCAAGAGTGCTAACCAATAAAGTGATTTTGATTTTAAAATATGCATGAGATGGGTTAGCTTTCTCATCCTACCTTCTGCTGCTCTCCTTCATCCCACCACTTCTCCTATACATTCAAACCTCCCTCCAACCTTCATCCCTCTGTCTAGAGGTCAGCAGCACATTTACTGCTATGCTGATCCTACTTTTTCATCTCTCTTCCCATCCATTCACACATTCCATCCATCTTCTACTCTTTGCTTCTTCTGTCAGACATGTTAACAGCGTCTCTCAATTCTGAGTCTCAAGTTTCCGTCCTTCCTCCCTCTCGCTCATGCTCAACTCCACAATTCCACTTTTTCTTTCCATCCTTCACTCCGATGTGATTGACATTTCATCAGATGTGCGGACATGCCAAACCTTGACCTCATCTGTGTTACAGTAATCACTGTGTTTTTATTAAACTGCTGTCTTCCGCTACCTACCTAGACCACTTCATTAACCGCTGTTAAAGGTGAATGCTGTAATTTTTCAACTTAGGCTCTATAATTAAATGTTTTTAGGTGCATGTTTTCACTCGGGGGGGGGAGGGGATGATTTTAATCGGTGCAGTATTGATTTAGAATGCAAACACCATTTCGTGCTAAACAGCTACACAATGTAATTGTATGGGACAAGCTAAAAAGTTAAGTCAAGTCTGTGTGCCTGCACTAGTGCCATGCATTACTTCATCCACCACACCATGGAACTGTCCCGGGTCCTGGATGGCAACCACCCAGGCAGACAACCAATCCATCCCTACTTTTCAAAGGCAACCATCTATCTGCCGCAGCCAGGTGAGGGTCAGGTCAGGAGCAGCATTGATCCTGCTATTGGTAACATTGTAACCCAGTACAACCTGCTGCACAGACAAGTCGTCGGCATCTAAACCGTCTCCCCCACTGGCATTCATGCCTGAGAGGATATGACTCCAATAAGGATGAAAAACAAGACCTATCAAAGGGTGAATGAGCTCGTTATGAGTCAATGGTCATCATGCTTTTATGTTTTTTCATGCATTTTATTTTTCTTAAATTGTGCTATGGTACACTGTATTTTATGTGTGTACATCCTGGATATGGCATTACCCTGCATTCGGGGACTGTCTGTGATCCTCCAGCCTTTACATAATCCTTCTTGTGGGTTGGTGGTGGGATTAGCACTCCAGCCACCATAAAAATATCTCACAAAGCTCAACGGTGGAGAATTCTTGTTTACACACTCCGTGGGAGTAATTGTGCACCCGCCTTCCATCGGACGGTAGCACTATGAAAGTTATAGGGGAAAGCCATTTGGAGCCTCATCTCTGAACAACAAAGCACAGGAGAGCACCAAGGGTCTTGTCTTTGGAGGGTGATAGCTGTGGTGGTGCTGAGGAATCGTCCACTGCATGATGGCACCTAGGTCCAAACCTGAGGCGGCTCATATTGGTGGACACCTGGAACATCCTCTCCCTAAGCAAGGATGACCAAACTAAAAACACTCAAAGTAAACCTCTTCTTGTCACCAGTGAACAGTGAAAATGTCAATAGAAGTGTCTGGTAGTATGGAAAGCATCCCTATGGAGGTAAACGTGTGCATGTTTACCTTAGTAAATGAAAAGAAACATTTTTAAATGACTGATAATACAGTTAGCGGGCATTTGGTGGCGCCAGTCTCCACTGAGTCATTACAAGTTGATTCCCAATGAGGGGCGCTCTGACAGCCAGCGCTGCCACATACTGCAACATGTGAATGCAGGATCAGAAGTAGTGTATGTTTTTATTTTTTATTTTTGGCATCGCCCTTGCCTTTTTCACAGAGACTTCACAATGACATCGAGCCTTGCCAAAGTACAGCCAGAAGACAGGTTGCTCCAAACAGATGTCAAATACCACCTATCGTGAGCTTCTTTTTTTTTTTTAGCTTCATTTGAACCCACCGGGGGGATCTCAGAAAAGCCTAATTCAACAAATTTGAACTTTCGATGCAGTGCGCCTTTGTCGCATTCTTCCTCATGAAACTTCTCTCAATGCACTACATATGCAATAATGGAGGAGACGTGCACCAAATATTTCACCGCAATAACGTGAACACAGCTTTACACTTTGTGATCACAGAAATTGCAGTCAAAACTCGTTATTCATACATTAATATCCCACTTTGTACTTTTTCAGCAGTATAAATCATTAATATGTGCGTGCACGTGCTTCCTCCAGGTCACTTCACTTTTATGTTTTCTCAGCCATTTGAAATGGAGATAAACAAACCCCTCAGATAATACCAGCGTCCTTCCATTTTAGACTGTCAGCAACAAAAGTTGCAACACTGAAACCACCACACACACAGAAACGCACTCCTTTCTTCAGTCTGACGGGACCGTCTGTTTGATCCCCTGTGAGGTTTATCTCCTAAGCCCAAATGTCAACAGTTGCTGTTGACAGAGTCAGTTAGCTCCCATAATCAAGTGAATGCTTACTTCCACAACTCCTGAGACACCTGACCTGGGACATTTAGTGGAGTAGAAAGTCATACAAATAAAACATATTTAGGAAAGAGGCGACAATCTCAGAATCCAGTCAGCACTGATGTGGAATTGCTGGCGAGTCGATTATGAAATTAATCACCAACTATTTTGTAATCGATTAATCATTTGGGGGGGTTCAAAAAAAGTTCAAATTCTCTGATTTCAGCTTGTTAAAGGTGAATATTTTGTGGTTTCTTTACTCATCTCTGATAGTGTGGCATGATATGTACTCCCGATATGTATTTTTTTGGCTTCATTAGGGGCCAGACTGTCAGAAAATGTTGGGGTTCAAATTTTCAGACCCTTCCCTCCCTTCCTGGGGGGTTGGGGGGGGGGGGTTCCATTTTGGCCCCCTCAAAACTAACTATGCAGCTATTTCCAACATTTGTCAACCAATTTCAAAATGTTTGAGTCATTATGTAGGATTATAAGTATACTAAGATGATTGATTCTACTTTTGGATTAAATTTTTAGAGTCTATCCCCCCTTTCTGGAGGGTCACCTCCATTTTGCCCCCTCAAAACTACCCATACGCCTTTTTTCACCATATGTTAGCCAAATCTCATAATGTTAGAGTAATTTTTAGGTTTTTAAGGATACTGAGTTGATTAATTATACTTTCAGGGCAAATTTTCAGACCCAAAACCTACAAAACAACTCTAATATTATGAAAATTGGTTAATAAATGGTGAAAATAGGGGCATAGTTAGTTTTTAGGGGGCAAAATGGAAATGCCCCCCCCCCCCCCCAGGGGGGGGGGGGGGGGTCTGAAAATTTGAACCCCATCATTTTCTGACTGGCTGGTCCCTATTGAAGCTAAAGCAACAAAAAATAAATAAATAAATTTCAGCACAAAAATCCTACAGAAGCTGTTTTCTTGACCATACCATACCACACTATGCTAGTAAACTGAAGACATTTGGTTTGTTGACAAAGCAAGACATTTAAGGACGTCATCTTGGGCTTTGTGAAGCACTGATCAATATTTTTCACCATTTTTTGACATTTTATATACCAAACAACTAATGTATTAATCCAGAAAATAATCAACAGCTTAATTGATCATGAAAATAATTGTTAGTTGCAGCCCTATGAAATATGTTCGTATATTATTTTCTTTCTTTTTGTGTCTCAGGAAGATTTTCTTCCATATTTTTTCCATGACTGCCTTTTTAATTTTTGGTGCTTTATATCGTTTATATGTTGGGATTTTTTAAAATTTGTAAAATAAATACTTTTTATGACACAATATTTGAATGCAATGTTGAAAGTTTATGGTAGAATTTATGGTTATGATTTACTGGTAAATTAAGCAAAGGATCAATCAGAAATTAATCAATAGACAAAAAATAATTAGATTAATTGATTAATTGAAAAAATCATGAGATTAATCGATTACAAAAATGATCGTTAGCTGCAGCCCGTCTGGCAAGACGATGGAAGTGTCCTGTTCCAACTCAAAAGTGAGCATTTTTACACTTTTTGGTTACCTGCAGCTTTTCAGTGTTTCAACTTTATTGTAAAGATCTAATTTTACATTGAAATTTGTCAGACTGCACTTTTGTGCCACTCTTTTCATTTCAGTCACAGATTTTTGTGTCAAGTCGATGACCATTTATAATAAATTGTCATGCAGTTAGATTTGGTGGTTCGTTGCACTTACAGTTAAGCTCTTAAAACTGTAATGGCCCGAGGGTGAGCCCAACACCCTGGAAGTAGTGTTCACAATGTTTTATAAGTGTTATTTCTCAACAAAATGGCAATATATGAATATCAGGAACAAAATGAGCCCAAACGTGAGATTTTATGACAATACTGTTCCAAAATAAACAACACAAGCATAAGATAGCCTCCCAGCCCAAGCATAGCTCTGTCGATTCTTGATGGTGTCACTTCTGGGAGGACTTTAAATTTTAAAGTTTGTTCAGTAATTTGAAATCAAGAATTCCAAATCTAAATTGCTAGAAGAGTTAACATGAATCTTATACAGTTCACAACAGGGCAGTAGCCAGCACAGACTCAATACTCATTTTGTCTTCTGTGTTTTGACGTGCACTCTGGATTTTGCAATTTCAACTATAGTTGTGGTCGCAGCTAGCGACAATACTCAACTACTTATATTTTGTTTACATCAGTAAAACTGTTGAATTGCAACAGTTTCAGTTGAAATTGCTATTTGTCTGTAGCTTGCACCAGCATCGGTATTTCAGGTGTTCTTGTGTTTCATTTGAGTTCACATGATCAATTTTGCATTATTTCTAGAGCGCACAACTTTAAATTTTCTGTACACAAACAGAGGTGACGCGTGTGTGTGTGTGTTGGGGGGATTTCCTGGTTATAAATAGCAAGTGTGTTTATTATAATTTAATTATGTTAGTGTTTGTGTGTTCCTGTAAAATTCCAATGCCATTGTTATTTGATCAGAACACATCAATCACACATACACATTCCTTTTGTAACCACCGATGTGCACACACACATAACACACACAAAAGGACACACTCTAATATGCAAACAAACCAGGAGGTCCACACCGACTTTAGAGATGGTAATACTCTATGTGCGATTTAATGCACTGAAGGTCCTCACAAACAGTGACAACACACAACGATTTTTATGCTTCGGTCATTCACTAATACACTATTATTGGATTTTGACACAAAAACTAACAGTCAAGATATTTTCTCTGCAGACTTGTCTTGCATGAAGGTTGTGAGTACAAAATTGGTGGCGCATGTTGTGGTTTGCACAGCTGACCAATACCTATTAGAAGTGTATTGTCCATTGCTGATGGCTAACCAACATCAAGATGTGCAGCCAACATTGTGATGCCACGCCCCCCACCATGTCACACTCATTAAATCCATTATTACTGCTATAATGTAAATATATATACAACCCCAAATCAGGGGTACATCCGCCTGTCCATAGCAGGGCCAACATATAGACAGACAAACACATTCACACTCTCACTCATATCTACAGTCAATTTAGAGTCACCAATCCACCTAACCTGCATGTCTTTGCAAGTGGAAGGAAGCCGGAGTACGCGGAGGGAACCCACGCAAACACTGGGAGAACATGCAACCTCCACACAGAAAGGACCAGGTTGGAAGCGAACCTGGGATCTTCTCGCTGTGAGGCACCATTGCTAACCACTAAGCCACCGTGCTGCCCACGATATGGAAAATGCAAATTTAAAAAATGCAGTGATCCTTACATTTATTTTTACTTCTGTTTCATTGCAGACAGTATGAACCCAGGATATTTTATGTCTTTTGTGGTCAACTTCATTTCATTTGTTAATATACGTACATCCATTCCTGCATTTCAGGCCTCCAGCACATTCCAAAAAAAGTTGGGCCACGAAAGCATTTACCACTTGTAATGTTGCCATTCTTTCTCACAACACTTAAAAAAACGTTTTGACATTGACGATACCAAGTGATGAAGCATTTCAGGTGTTATTTTGACCCATTATTCCTGCAAAGACATCTTAAGGTGTGCAACAGTACAGGGTCACCGTTTTTGCATTTTTAATTTCAAAATTCTCCACACATTCTCTATTGGGTACAGGTCAGGACTGCAGGCAGGCCAGTCCAGCACCTGTATCCCCTTCTTCCGCAGACATGCCTTTTTAATGTGTGCAGAATGTGGTTTTACATTGTCTTGTTGAAAAATGGATGGACATTCCTGAAAAAGATGTTATCTTGAAGGCAGCATATTTTGTAATGCTGCCTTCACAGAAGTATAAATTACCTTTGCCAAGGATGCTGTCACAACCCCATACCATGACAGACACTGGCTTTTGGACTTGTTGCTGATAACAGTCTGGATGGTCCTTTTCGTCTTTTGTCTGGAGCACACGGCATCCATTTCTTCCAAAAAATATCTGGGGTCTCATTTATAACTGTTGCATATGCATAAAACAGGAGGTGAAAGAGGCGTACATCACTTCCCACGCAACCGTTGTGATCTATATAAACAAAGCTGACGGCAGAATGTACGTATCTGTACAGAAACTCTGGCCCATGCATACAAACATTTTGGAGAAAATTGCTGACCCAGGTGGAGATGGTGAATTGAAGCCAGATTGTTGGAAAAATGTGTGGCATCATGACACCTGTAATGATGCCTTGTGCTAGTGAGTTGTAACTCGTGCATTTAATTTCACTTAATAACACACATCACATATACATCTACTTTATCATAAAAAATCAGTGGTTTTATTTGTGATAGTGAGTCATAATCATTCCATAAGGATTTTTCAATTGTAAAATATATAAGCTGACACAGATCTCAAATCAAACTACACTTAATATTTCATCAGCGCTGTCTCGCACTGCAGCTGTTGAAATGTAAATATGTTAGTGGTGGACAGGATTGGATTATCGCAATCATTTGGACAAGGTGTGAAGCAATCCGTCTGATTGCACTAAGAGCATCTGCAACGTTTTGCCACTTGCTGCAATTTTTTTTCTCACCCCACTGCTGTGACCACCAAACAAAATGGTTCTATAACTTTCCACCTCACCCACAAGCAGCTCGATTTCTGTTTCAGAAGAGTTTCTTTTCTTGCACTTCCTCTCAGTTGCCATGATAAGTAAATGTTCATCAGGCTTAATTTGGAGACTTAAATATTCATGAGGTGTTTTGCATTGACCATTTATGGTTAAATGTGGGCGTGTAGAGGACAGAATATGATGCTGATCCACATGCACACAATTCCAGGCAGAGTGTGATTTATGAAGACAACCTTGCTTGCAGGTGTGTGTATGCACGGTTTTATAAATCTGATTTTTTTTTTTTTTTTGTGCACAGGTCATTTTCGGCTTTTGTGCATACCCATACTTTTACTATGAGTCCGACACATTGTTTTATAAATGAGACCCCTGAAATACTGATTCATCTGACAACAAAACATGTTTCCACTGTGTGATGGTCCAACCCAGATGCCTCCGAGCCCAGAGAAGTCAACGCCGCTTCTGGACAAGGTTAACATAAGACTTTTTTGCACAATAAAGATTTAAGTGGCATTGGTGAATGTAACTCTATATTGTGGGGCTTGACAAATGTTTCCCAAAGTAATCCCTGGCCCATGTGGTTATGCAGCACCATCTGAGGGATGTGAGATCATGGGTGTTCAGCTTAGGCTTATGCCCTTGCCCTTTATGCACTGAAATAACTCGATTCCTTGAATCTTTAATGATATTATGCACTGTAGAGGGGGAAATATGCAAATCCCTTCCAATCCCCGGAACATTGTCTTTAAACATTTCAATAATTTTCTCATGCATTTGTTGACAAACTCAAGATCCTCTGCCCATGTTCGCTCCTCAAAGACTCAGCCTTTCATGGATACTGCTTTTATTCCAAATCATGATTACAATCACCTGTTGCTATCACCTGTTTCAAATAACATCATTATTATATTTTTACCTCATTACTAGCCCTAAATTGCCCCTGTCCCAAATTCTTTTGGAATGTGTTGCAGGCTTTAAATGCAGAAATGGATGAACATTAACAAATGAAATGAAGTTGACCACACAAAAAATTAAATATCTTAAGTTCATACTGTCTGCAATGAAATAGAAGTCAAAGTAAATGTAAGGATCATTGCATTTTTTGTCTGTCTGTCTGTCTGTCTGTCTGTCTGTCTGTCTGTTTGTTTGTTTGTTTGTTTGTTTGTTTGTTTGTTTGTTGGCAACACAGTGGCTTAGTGGTTAGCACTGTTGCCTCACAGTGAGAAGGTCCCAGGTTTGCTTCCAACCTAGTCCTTTCTGTGTGGATTTTGCATGTTCTCCCCGTGTTTGCGTGGGTTCCCTCCGGGTGCTCCGGCCTCCTCCCACTTCCAAAGACATGCAGCAGGTTAGGTGAATTGGTGACTCTAAATTGAAAGTAGGTGTGAGTGTGAATGTGTTTGTCTGTCTACATGTTTGCCCTGCAATGGATTGGTGGCCTGTCCAGGGTGCACCCGCCTCTCACCCAATGACTGCTGGGATAGGCTCCAGCCCCACCCCCGTGACTTTTTTGTATTTTCCATATTTTCGCAACTTTTTCTGATTTGGGGTTGTATTTATTTGTTCAAACCTGGGACTTCCCCAGAGATCAAATTGAGGATGGATGAATCTGTGCTTTAAGGAGTGCCAGTCAGAGAGAGCACAAATAAAGGATGACAGCAAGTCTATATTTGTATGTGGAATGCCTGAGATGTGCCGTGAGTCTCGTGAGCCAAGTGCGGACTCGGCCAAGGTGGGGAGTCCAAGCACACTTTGACAGAGCGTCCTGGGGGAGATACTATGTCACTCGGCTCAAAGCATAACTCGGCATCCAATTTTCATGCTGTGCTCATAAAAAATCAATCAAAGATATCAAGAACAGTTCACCAGCCTGGAGTTACTTGGAGATGCGCTAGGGCTGCGCCATACATTGCAAGTCCTGTGCAGGTTGAAACGAGGCAAGAAGTCCCAGTGCGATATTGATGGATATCCTGTGGGGACAGCTTGCTGTGGCACAGAAAAAAAATTATCCAAGATAAAAAGAAGGGTTCATCTGCCTGGAGTTGCACAGAGATATGCCGGGGCTCCAAATTAAAAAAAAAAAAAAAAAAAGACTTTTCCTGACTTTTGCCGAATGGTGAGGAGAACTCATCTACTCCGAATGCAGCCACATGAGGTCTACTTGGGAAAATTAGCTGTGGTGCGCTGTTACACTGTTGGCTACAGTAAATTAGTAACAGTAAAGAAATAAATAAATTGTAATTGTTTTAACATTTAATTTATCAGTAGACATTTTAAACAGCATAAATAAAGTATGGACAAAGTACAACCCCCCCACTCCCAATTTCATCATCCAATGCAATGTTTTACTGTAGACATCGTAATTTTCCAATGAAGTAGACATCGCCCAGCCCTAATACCTATCGTGCTGCTGCAGCAAACAGATACTGATCTTAAGTGGCGCGACTGTGTGAGAGACAGAGAACGACAGACCATGAGACAGATCCAAACGAAACTTTGATACTCTTTTGGTGGTATATTTTACCACCAAACTGACAAACACTACTTGTACTACAGTTTATATCTATCTATCTCACTCTCTCTTTCTGTCTTTCTTTTTGTCTCTTGCTTGATTCAGTATCATTGACTTTATTGTGGCTGTGGATAAGAAACAAATGTTTACTCTGTGCTGTTTGTGTTTATGTGTCCCGAAATCTTCTGACCTCTTCCTCTCACATCTCTCTCCCTCTCTCTCTCTCTCACATCTCTCTCTCTCTCCCCCTGGGTTAATCATTCTAACAGTGCTATCATACCAAAGCAGGCCTTATCAATGTCTGTGTCATTTTACAATCTCACCTTCTCCCCCCTCCTTCCTCCCTCCCTTTCCCTTATGTACCCACAACTTCTTGTGCCCTCCCTTGTCATTCTTTGGCTCCGCCCCCAGTGGCTGTGGGGCATCCGGTTTTCGCCAATCCCGGCCCAGCATTGGGAGTATGATGCTGATTTGTGAAACCTGTACTCTGTCAACACTGTGACGTTGATGTGTGGGTCACCGAATAATAAGAACCAGTCCGCAGATGCAACAGTGGCAAAATATATGCATTTTTAAAATGTTATAAATTTTGTTTTATGCCACTCTGAAATGTTTGAATCCTATCATAATTGTTCGACCCTTTATTCCTGCACAGAAACAGCTTTTTTCACATGTTAAAAAAAATGCTCAGCAATGTATAAGTGTGGCATTTGTGCAGATTTGGGGAGCAGCAGTGGCACAAACGGGCGGATTGGACAGGTGAACCACTTTTATGTGTGTGTGTTTTTATGCAGCATCAAGCACGTGTCTACCGATTGTTTCCACGGCTTTTCAGTGATATTGTCTTGACCAGGATTATTCTTTCACTTAAAAAAATACTTCATATATTAGAATATTACTAAATATTTGGCAACTAACATGAGAATTTATTATTTTAGTACATTTAAATGATGATATTGTTGGATTTTCCTTTCATATAAAACAGTTATTAACTGGAATATATATATTTTTAAACAGCCAGTTTTGAAGAACGAGAGCTACAAGTCAGATTGTCGGTATTTGCATTTTTTATTAATACGTTTATTTCCACCAGTGGCTGGAATGACCGCCGTTTAATTTGCTTTTACTTCAGAGCAAAGTTTTTGAAAATGGTATGATAAATCAGGGTGCACTGATGGATTTATGTTTCGTGCTCCACAAGCAGATGTGATAAATTAAATATTAAAAAAGCTCGGAAAAAATAGGGTTGAAGCTTACGGGTTCCCCCTCTGGGAAAACAATAAAACATTGAAAACAAACGATGTTAAAAACGAATTTAAAATGTATAGAATACAAACTCTTCGGGGGGGGAAGACATTTTGAGACAGATTGTTGTAGTCTGTGTAGTTTTGTCACGTTCTTTTGGGGCTTTATAGTGTTTTTTTACGCAGCGTAAGCCGCAATAGGCTGATACTACATTCTTAAAATCTTTCAGAGTCCATCATATTTTGAAACTATGATGAATTTAAGAATTGGACCCGAATGTGTTTGCACACGTGTGGATGAGGAGCGCGCACTCTGCGATCATTCTGTGTGTCAGACGGGTTGACTTTTCCACGTCGGTCCCTCCTCGGTATAAAGTGTGTGGATAATTAGATTTTAAAATATTTATTATTATTATTATTATTATTATTATTACTAAAATAAACAGTGTAATCCGCTCAACCACATTTGGCACAAACAAGCTGATTTAAAGGACGTTCACACCGGAGGCCTGCGCCTCACGTTTTTTAACAATAAAAAAATGCAGCAACATTTGATAGTTTAAATTTTTTAAATTTGTACTGGCCTTATGATAAGGCCAGCACAAATTTAAAAAAATTTAACTATTTAACTACAAGTGAACAACAGTATATAACTTCTTGTTATATACTGTTGTTCACTTGTAGCATAAGAAGAATCCAGTTCGAAAGAAAGAAAGAAAGAAAGAAAGAAAGAAAGAAAGAAAGAAAGAAAGAATTATTTTTTGGGAAATTTTAATCAGGGGGTTAAAAGTAGGAAACATGATGATAAAATATAGAATTTACCAAACAAAATCATCGGATAGTTTTAAGAGCTATATAATTGTAAGACATTTTATCCAACAATTTTAAGCATTAGAATTGTGCGTATCCGCATGCGAGTGTCCGTCACGACGCGCTCCATCACATACCTGCGCGCTTTCCCTCGCGTGCAGTTGCATCACTTCGCCTGATTACTTTGTTCTCTCTCTGCGTTTAAAGTCCGTCATTAACAGGATTAAACAGCTGGGATTTTTTGGAGAGGTGGAACAGGAGGCTCTGAGGCGATGTTCGCCGGGCTCCCCGTCTGATTGGACCGGCGGAGGATGATGTCAGACGACCACATGCGTCCCGGATTGGAGAGAGCGGAGTAAACAAAGCCGCGAGGAGGAGGAGGAGAAGTCTCCACATCTCCAGCCAGTCCGACCGACACACCGAATCCCGCTTTTTTACGCACAGGAGAGGGCGGCCCCGCCGGCGCGTCCTCGTCTTCTAAACCCTAATATTTCCACGGACAGTCCCTCTTTAATGGTGGCGCGCTAAAAGATTTGGGGGGGGTAACTCAAAGGAAACTTGCCTTTTAATCGGGACGCTGCGCACTTTTCCCGTTTGAGCAGAATTCCAAACTCAGCGCGCAGCTGTTCCTAAATAAGTGGCGAAAGGATTTGCGTTATCGTTGTGATTTTTATTTCATTTTACGTCGGCGCTGATGCAGTTGTGAAAGAAAAACAACTTGTAAAGTTAAATCAGGTTTAGACACGCGCCAGCTGTGCCAGGCGGACGTTTGGGGAGAGTTTTTAAAATCAGAATTCTTCCGAGCATGGTTGGAAGAAAACAAAGACAGAAGAGAGACCAGAAGTAAGGAAGACACTCGGGACACTCTGAGGTGTGTCTGCAGGAGCGTCCAGGTGTCCCGCCGAGCGGAGCGGACTCTGCAGCTCGGGCCGGCGGAGCTGACATGCTGCCCAAAGTCGAGACTGAATCCCTGGGACTCTCTCGATCGTATGGGGAACAGGGACACATGCCAAGAAACATGCAAGGTAAGAGCTGTCATTTCTTCAGACTGTCAGGTATACTCATAAAGTTATTCTGACATTTTACGGGGAGACATCGGAGAGGAAATTCTCAGCGCGCAGTGGCACCAAAAACTTCTGAACCGATTTCTGGGGCAAATAAATAAGACACGGACTGAACAATAAATGTGTTAAATTCTTAGACGGGTAGATGAGCTAAGTCCTATTTTACCAAAAGGGTTTTTTAAAAAAAATAAATTATCCTGCCATTTTGCTTAAAACTGTCAGAGTTTGGTGCGTAAAAGTGGCGAGATAAGCTGTGCGCACTGAATTTAAACAGTTTAAAGACTTCCCAATGCGCGCGACAGTCAGAAATGACATGTGATATTTAAAATAAAGAATATGAAAAGAGTTCACTTTTCTAGACAGCGTTGGTTCCAGTTTCCCAATTTGTTTGTTTGTTTTTTTAATCGAGATTTTGTTTTGCGATTTCCGCCAAATATTTTACTGACGCAAGCAAATGTTGGTCTGTGCTGTTTAGTGTAATTTAGAATTTAAATACATTTTAAATGCATCCAATTTTTAAAAAATAAAAATACAATATTGAATTTACTTACAATGGAGGATAACAATTCCATGAA
>OMMV01235460.1:0-12923 GCA_900302635.1 Chatrabus melanurus
CAACCGGGAATCGAACCCCCCGGTCCTCGGGGCAGCTGCGCCAAGCTAAAAGCCTGACGCTTAGACTGCTGCGCCACCGCGGCGCACAATGTGACCCCTTTAAGAATCTTTTTTTAAATTTTTATTCTCTTCTTTAAATCCATTCTATTCTTACTTGCAGAAATGCCGGTGGTCGATTGGGCATGGAGTCAGAGTACTCATTGGTAAACTTCACCAGTCGCAGATACCCTGGGTAGGAAGGTGCGCTGACTTGACCTTCAGGTGTGACAAAGAAAATCTGAACCCCATGAGGTATAAACAGCAGCTCTTCTCCATCTTCACCCATGTTCTGAAGTGATGGCGACAAGGTCGACGTGCTGTAGAACTCATCTCCAACTAACGACAGCTCCCCTGCTTCTGTTCCATATGAGATAGATAAGTGGCCATCAGCCGCCTGAGGAGAATAAGCTGGAGGTTGTTCATGTGAAACCACAAGCTGTCTGGGAGGTGAAACGGGTAGAGAGGTGCCACTACACGCAGGCACCCCTCTTACAGCTCCTGCTGACTGGTCATTATTAAAAGGCAACTTTGTCTGATCCGGTCTCTCTGGCTTCTCTTTGGTGGAGAGTTTTGGGTAGAGCTTTTCTGCAGACACACCTGTACCACTAGAGCTCAGTGCAGGTCCAGAACCAAGGTCGGAGCCGGTCTCTAGTATGGCTAAGCGGGAGGTGATGTTGTCAAGGGTCTCCTGCATCTTGTGCTGCATGTGTCTGACTGATTCCCAGGACTGGCCGACACACTCGTCTCCCTGTGTAGGCACGCTGATGGCCCTGAGAAGGTGCTGTCGCCCTCGTCTGTACAGCTCCAGAGCCCGAGCCTTGTCTCTAGATTCGTCTGCTGTCAAGCCTTGAGTGATACACTCAAAGGCACTTTCATAGCCATCTTTGATCACCTGAATTCTCGCGTTGTCAAACGCATCTTGTTTTGCTTTCTCCATTCCTGAACACAAGAGTGACAGTTAGTTTAATTTGGACTATTGTGTATGTTTGAAGCATGTCATAAAGCACGCACTGTCAATAAGGCAAAAAAACAAAACACCTGTAGGATGGTGTGCAATATGACTCCACCGCCACGTAATGTCTGAAGTGACTTTAAACTGACTTATTACAACATGTAAAAACAGTCATGGTATATACTTCAGAAAAATATAAACATAAACCATCTCACTCTAGCTAGGTTTGGTTACTCCGAGGAAATGAGGTCACTGATGCTAATGCTAACGTCGCTAACACTAACGGTATCACCGACATGTCTGTTAACTGTTCGGTAAAATAACTTACCTTAACGCGAAAAGGCTAATTAACTCGTTCGCTATCTTGTGGCTAACTCGAGTCCAGCTAGAACGCTTGCTTGCTTTCTTTAATTTAAGGCAGCGAAAGTCCTCCTGAGTAATTTTGAGAGTTTCAGCTTCTCCTGTGTTTTGAGCAAAGATACGAGAGTGAGGCAAGATTGATCACTCCGCTGAAAAACGCACTGAGTGAGGCGAGAGGGCACGCCGGGCCATGCAGTGACGTCATAGCGGTCACTGTGATTAAAGACTGCTCCTCTTTTGTTTTGTGGAAGTTTGAACCCGATTCAGCTGAATTCTGTTTTCGAATCTGTTTAAACAAAACCAACATATCAAGCACTCAATTATATACTCATATACAATATAAAACCTCAAGTAACATTCAGTTATGTTTATAAATATAATTGAATAGAAAGATGAAGTCCAGGAATTGTTGGGTAAGTATTGAAACTTTGTAAAGTTTGGCTCATAAGGATACGAATTACTGCGGGAAACACACAATTAGACCAACTGGTAAATTATAAATACCTGTTGTGAAATACCGGTTGTGCAACCATTAATTTGTGATGATTTTTCTTCATCAGAAGTGATTTTTCATGACTAATAGTTCTTATTGTAAAGCACACTGTGATCACTTTAAGAAATTAAATCTTTAACAATGGATTAAACATGAACTCACTGTTAACCTTCATGGAAGAACAAAAATTT
Source organism: Chatrabus melanurus (assembly GCA_900302635.1). NCBI lineage: Eukaryota > Metazoa > Chordata > Actinopteri > Batrachoidiformes > Batrachoididae > Chatrabus > Chatrabus melanurus. The sequence goes on from OMMV01235460.1 coordinate 2,036, forward strand.
GTCTCTGTTTATTTATGATTAAATAACTAAATTATTATTGTAAATTACTTTGAAATGTATTATCTTAAAAGTGCTATATAAATAAAGTTATTATTATTATTATGACGTTTGAATATCTACGTGCACTGTCAATGAAACCTGACGTCATTTCTTAGAGACTTTTCCAGTTTGTTCTTTTCACAGTGATGAGTCAAGCTGTCTGCTCCCTGCTTAAAAAAAATCCATGCCTCTTTTACACCCAGTTTTGACACCCGTTAGTGTGAAGAGAAGAAATATTTATTATTTATATTTCTACATTTTATGCAGATTAATAACAGAGATGATAAGTGTTAAAATTGTATGCACAAAGTCCATCTGACGTTTTAAATAGTGTTATATTAGACTTATTAGACATTTAGCCACACTTAAGCTTAAAATTGACCTTTTTTGTTTCATAAACTTTGCATTTTATTTGCCTACTCAGAGGTTTGACTAATATCTGTGAGCAAAAGTCACAATAACATTAATTCACATCATAATTAACATGAACATCACCTCAGTTACACACTCAGTGAAAACAAGCAGTTTGTGACTTTAACCCACATCATAAAAGGTTTAAACACTGCATTCTAACTCAGAATATGAATAATTTCAACACAGCAAATGACCTTTTCTTGTTTTGGGGAAACCTGAAAAAGAATAACGCAGGCCGCTGACAGTAATGATTGTGGCTGTGCTCTGACTCAGCGGTGTGTGCCTCACTGGTTCACCAGAATGGACGATCTTGCTTATCTCCAGCATCTTTGATTTTTTTAACTTTCTTCTTCCTCTTTCAAAATTAGGGGCAGTTGCCAAAAATCATCGGTGTATTACTGCCACCAACTGGATAGTTATTGGAACTGACGCTTGAGTGATGAGCTGTCTCTCTCTGTCACACACACACACGCACACACACACACACACACACACCTACTGCTGAGGTACAGTCAGGTCCATAATTATTTGGACTGTGACAATTTCTTTTCCCGCCTCTGTACATAAGTTCTTTCGGCTTCTCCCTTTTCGCTCGGGGTTACCACCGCAGATTTGGCACAAGTTTTACGGCAGATGCCCTTCCTGATGCAACTCCGCATTGCATGGAGAATGGGCAGGGGTGGTGCTTTCTTTCTGTTCTGAACCTTCTGTTTTGGAAGCAAGCGCACTAATGGCTTGGCCACCTCACTGTAGTTGAAATGAAACAATCAAGATGTGCTTGTAGTGCCGACTTGGAGCTTTAATTCAAGGAGTTTAACAAAAATATTGCATTAATCATTTATGATTTACAGCCATTTATATATACAGCCCCTCAATTTTCAGAGCCCATAAGTAATTGGACAAACTAAAATATTAGTTTTCTTGAGACAAGTCAGGGGATGGCTATATGAACATTTCCAAGTCACTGAATGTGTCTTTGACTTCAGTTACATCAGTCATTAAGAAATACAAACAGTATGGTACTGGGTTGTCAATCTGCATAGAGTAGGCATGTTCTCAAAAACAGAGTGATTGCACAAGAAGGAGACAAGTGAGGGAAGCCAACAAGACACCCAGACAACTCTGAAGGAGTTATAAGCTTCTGTGAATGTGATTGGAGAAGTTGTATATAGTGCAACTCTTGTCTGTTGCATAACTAGTAAAGGGCAGCAGGGTGTGGTTCGCACTGTTGCCTCACAGCAAGAAGGTCCCAGGTTCGCTTCCGACCCGGTGCTTTCTGTGTGGAGTTTGCATGTTCTCCCCGTGTTTGTGTGGGTTCCCTCCAGGCGCTCCGGCGTCCTCCCACTTCCAAAGACATGCAGAGTTGGTGACTCATTGACTGTAGGCGTAATGTTTGTCTGTCAATATGTGGCAGCCTGTCCAGGGTGTACACCGCCTGTCCCCCAGTGATGGCTGGGATAGGCTCCAGCTTCCCCCAGAACCTTACTGGAATAAGTGGGTTTTGAAAATGGATGGGTGGATCACTAGTAATACAGGTTCATGGTGCAGTGGACCAGAGAAGGATTTTTATCCAAGAAAACAGATCAAATCTAAGCTCGAGTCTCCCACGTCCCTTCTGGCGAATTGTAGTTGAAATTTTCACATCTTCTTTTGAAAATCCTTCTCTGTGCCGCTCCAACATGAAGCTGAATAACTGATGATGTTTCCCCACTGACTTCATTGTTTTGTTTTACTGCCCCCTGGTGTCTGCGGTTTGGATATTACAGCAGTTTGTGCAGTCTTGTTTTTAACAGTAAGAAATGGACAGAACGAGATAGGGAGCAACAACACAAAAAACCCTTCTGATAACAATGGCTAAAAAAAACAGTCATCAGTAAACCATATATACAACTAGCAGAAAAGGGGAAAAAACCCAAAAAAGTCTAAACTAAATTATTGCAAGAGGAGCACAACAGATCAAAAACAATAGGAGCTGTGACATTTCAGAGATTATTTTCTTAGCCTTTTTGTTAATTTTTTTTTTTTTTTACATGTTTGTGTTTCTGCAGTTGTTCACGTGCTCAGGCTTCTCTTCATTTCTGATTTTTTTTTTTAAGTCTCCACACACCTTTGGAACACACTATACTCGTCTCCACGGTAACAATATTTCCCATTAACCACATATTGTGCGTCTGTGTTTGGCCCTACATGTCCATATCTCTGGCATTTGGATCATCAGTTGGGAGAATAAACACATCACATTCAAAATGAATTACCATACTGTATCTACTCTCTCGCCATCTATTTCCATGTTGAGCCTTTTCATTTCTTTTACCCTGATGTATTAAATCATTTATCTCTTGTGCCGTTTGGTACAACTTCTATAACAAGTCTCATTGTTTCCTCATATCCACAATTTTGAAGAACCATCATACGTTCTTTAACCTTCCTCTCAGTTAAATTCCAGTTCACTTCATTTCCACTCTCGCTTTCCATTTCCGATTTGCTACTCGCCCTGTCAGGCACTTTAACGTGGACAGCTAGGTGTGGCAGATGATGCTAGGGTTCCTGTATCTGTATCCAGTGGTTGGAACAGCTAACCTAAACGTTAGCTTCAATAACCGCTAATCCGCTAACTGAAAAGTTAAATGCAGCCTAGCCCGTGAGCTAGTTCAGGCAGGCAACTCAAGCTGCTTTGTACTGTGCACACTGACATGCCTCACTCCATATAATTACCATATACTCCCTACTAAAACACACTCTCTACATAATCCACTAAACACTCCCTCCAAATTGGGCAGGTTCCAAATTTCCTAGCTCCCCCTCTGTTTGTCAAATGCTGTCACTGCTGCATCCACATCACTGCTGCTCTGCCTCGCCTCCATCCCAGCATCCACCTGTAGGCTCTGATCAGGGAGAAAATGTGTATATCTAATCATCACTCCCCAGTATCACAAGTAAGCATCTGTGGGGAGTGATGAGGTCGGAGCCTAGACGCCAAACTCAAGAGATGGGAGCAAGTCACCGTCAAGTCACTCTCGAGCCATGAAACTGCAAGTCTCATGTCAAGTCCCAAGTCAGCTTGACTGTCATATGTTGACAGCTGACTTGCGACTTGACTTGAGACTTGCAGTTTCATGACTTGAGAGTGACTTGACGGTGACTTGCTCCCATCTCTGCCAAACTCTAATGATGCTCTGCTGCTGCAATAAATATGCTTAAACATAAGCTGTCTGACTGAACTGTGATAACGCTAAACCGTTAAAATATTGCGCTAAAGCCACTCACTTTTATTCTGTGAATTTAACTTCGGCTTGGTTTTTGGGCTCTAAAACCCTGAAAAACACACCTAAGGAGATGAAATTTTAATATGTTGAAGCGTAAACATGGAGGTTCCCAAAACGGTTGAGCATGCCAAGATCAGATGATGATGTTAATGTACATGAATAATTAAATGAACAAATGAAATTAAGCAGTAGTTTCCATTCTACATACAGTTTATTCACAGTACATAATGTATTAAACAAATAAGAAATATTAAGAAACAAAAATACACATGGAAGATCATTTTAATAATCTAACCAGTAACCTTAGTGTCAGTCCGTGTGGGTTTACACCACAGACTGATGCAGAAATGAAGTTCCTCCTTAGGGTATGTCTGCTTACACTCAGGGACAGGGTGAGAAGTTTGAATATCCGGGAGGGACTCGGAGTTGAGCCGCTGCTTCTTCGCATTGAAAGAATTCAGCTGAGGTGGTTCGGGCATCCCTAAGGAGGTCCAACGTCCAACTGGGAGGAGACCCTGGGGAAGACCCAGGACACACTGGAGGGATTACATCTCCCAGCTGGCTTGGGAATGCCCAGGGATCTCCCTGGAGTTAGAGGGCCTGGCCGAGGATAGGAAAGTGCGGGCTGAGCCACTTAGTCTGCTGCCACCGCGACTCGGACCGCAGAAAGTCAATGAATAAATAAATAATGCATTTACTCTGGATTGACCTGTTGCTCCTCCATCTCATCAAGGTGATGCTTGTTGCCTTCACGTGATGTGTCAATTTTGCTTATTGGATTCATGTATAAGCTCCAACAGGAACAAACGTACAATTTTAGGGTTTACAAAATTTTTTGGCCATTAAACTTTATTTAAAAAATGTTAGCTAATTTAAAGTTAGAGTAACTAAATTTAGTGGATGCTAATTGGTTTGCTAAATTATACTCCTAAGTTAAAAGTTTTTGAAGGCTGATCATTCATGATTATTGTATTTTAGTGTTTTTGTTTGTGGTTTTATTACAGCTTATTTTATTGTGTTGCATGATTCAGAAAAATCCAAAAAACCCCAGAGGTGACTGTATCTTCACTGACTGTAGGAGGAAATTATAGAAAAACCCATCTTGGGACAAGTGCTGTAAATTAGCCTTGGCTATAAATGTTACTGTATATGTGGCATGATTGTTTTATGTATACAACAAGTAGCTGTGAATCCACAAATCCCCTGGCCAGCTCTCGGTAAAACTCTGCACTGGATGACCTGATGACCTAAATAGTAAGGCCGTCAGGTACCTAGTGGGTGTCTTGGAGTCAGTTGAAGGATGTGTAAAAATGTTGTGTGCTTAGCTCTAGCAATATACAGTGTCTCAGAGCCAAAATATTGCTGCATTCAATGGAAACTTGGAATTTCTGACCACGCCTCGGAAAAAAATGAAAGAAAACTCCACCAGATGTTGGATTTGTGACACGGTTAACTCAGGAAAAGTTGCTTAACATGGACTTTCACATTTGACATCATTCTGCAAATGATGTTGGATTAAAATATGTTTTTAAGATTATTCCAAGCAAGTGCGCTGTGTCTATAGCATTACGCTATGCCCTACCCAGTATATCGTTGCCAAACCAATAAAATCTTTGTAATTCTTGATCTGATAAAACATTAGACAACGTGCCCTTTTTATTCTTCTGTTTCTTCAGGTAAGTGAACATGTCTGTTGATGAGCATTTGTTCAAAGCAACAAAACAAACCTGGAGATGACCATGTTTTCTCCACTTTGTACAGTTTGTAAACTTCCGAGGTACATCGAATGCAGCATGTGATTTTGCACTCAATGACCCTGTGACCTAATTAATATGTAAATCCGGTCACTGTTGCCATGGTCATCACCCCCTGCTGGGACTACCCATGTGTCAATTTTGGTTAGTCTGGACCCAAGAACCTTGGAGATACAGGATCATGACCAATGTTTGGACGTACATACGTACAGTACTCATGACTACATCCTCTGCCAGTACTTTGCTTGAGCGGACAGGGGATAACATCTAAAGCAAAAGTAAAGTTACTCAAGCCATACAACATCCATTTTATTGAAGTGTAATGTAAAATACTGTGCTAAGTACCACAATGATTATTAACAAGGCTGAACCACAAAGAAATATGTGAGAAAGTAGGACCAAAATGAACCAACTTATTCAGATTTATCCCGTCCATTCAGATATCTACAAGTCTACAGCAAATGGACTTCACACAGGTCTTCAAGACATTTCACCACTTATCCAAGTGACTTCTCCAGTCAAAAACAAAAAAGTAAGATGGTGCGGTATCTCCAATATATACTGTTAAGACGAGAGTCTAACTGGATGATTCAGAAATGTTATACTAACTGACAGGGACAGCTGCTAGTTTCCTTTGGATTTAGAATGGATACCTCATCATTCCATCACAGATGTGCACGGACACAAATATTTAATTCTATGATTATCATCTGCAAACACATTCATTTTGGAGTCGATGGGGAAAAGAACATTTTATATTTTGATCTCATTGATTTCACAATGTTCAACCTAACACATAATACGGCCATAAGAATTTGTCAGAAGATGATAAAATACCTCAAAAAAATCAGAAAGAACAGAAAATGTTTGCATTGGTTTCAGATTTTACGTCAATCACCCAAATACATGCAGTCAGTGCCTGTCCTCAACTATGACATGTCAGATTGAGATATATTGTGAGGGTTTGTAGTTTTTTTTATTCCTACCTGTGCACAGTGAAGACATTAACAGCATCAAATCATTGTGCCCTAAATCTAAAGGAGGCTGAGCAAAAGTAACAAGATAGAAGCTACACAACAAGACAGAAATGTATAGTGACATCTTAACTCGACAACATTACTGACAAACATATTATATGCTTTCAGGGGTGTGAAGAACACAGCAAGAGCTGCTTCAGAATATGAACATGGAGGGCAACCAATATAACGTGCAGTGAGAATCTCGCCCTTTACGTTACTGTGCAAAGTTTTAGGCACCTTAGGATTTTGATACAAATTAGGTGATATTTTTTCTTCATTGTTATCAACAGAAAATCTAATATGAAATGTCTAAACATTTTTTCCATGTAATTAAAGAACATTATCAATTATTAAGTTACAAACATAATAATAACAGCAACAATAATAATAATAACTTGATGTCTTTGTGTCCTACCCAATGTATGGCCCTGTAATGCTGATGCAGTTGAATGACAACACAGACAGTTATTGATGATCCTTCAATAATACAATTGTTGTAAAAACCTGATTGAATATAGCCTGACTTTTTTTTTTCTCCATAATTTGCAGAAACCCTATAAGAAACGGAGTAGTCTTATCACATAAAAGAAAACATGCATTTTCAAAAACGGAAAGTGGACACATATGTTACTTCTATTTCTAAATATGAGGTATTCAGCAGTTTTTCCATTAGTTTTACACAACAAATGCACCTAAAACATTTGCACAGTAAAGTATTGATGCAGGGCAGCACGGTGACTTAGTGGTTAGCACTGTTGACTCACAGCGAGAAGGTCCCAGGTTCGCTTCCGACCTGGTCCTTTCTGTGTGGAGTTTGCATGTTCTCCCCGTGTTTGTGTGGGTTCCCTCCATGTGCTCCGGCTTCCTCCCACTTCCAAAGACATGCAGGTTAGGTGAATTGGTGACTCTAAACTGATCGTCTGTCTGTATGTGTGTGGCCCTGCGATAGACTGGTGGCCTGTCCAGGGTGTACCCCGCCTCTTGCCCAATGACCGCTGGGATAGGCTCCAGCCCCACCGTGACCCTGAACTGGAATAAGTGGGTTTAGAAAATGAATGAATGTACTGATGCATATTTTGTCTCATAAGTCTTCATAGTGTACAGAATAACTGCTGGCATTCCTCACCATACTGCTACAGTAAGTAGTACTTCACTAAAAGTCTCTCACATTACTAATACTAGTATGTCAATAATATAGTGTTCTCTTTTCATTCTACTGATGTTTAGGAATGCTGTCACATCAGGGACTGCTAATACAGATCAACTACAAGCACTGCAAAATTTAGAGTTAAATTTCAACAACTCTGACAGTAAAACATTTCAATATCTCACACTACCTCACCATGACATACACAACAGAATTCTCAAAACAAGTGGAATTATGTTACAAGTATTCCTCATAAAGCAGGTAGCTCAGTGGGAGAAGAGTTGGGCTATCAACATGTTGACCTGGGTTTGATTTCCGGTCATGCTACAAATCTGCGTGCTTCATCTGCGATGTCTCAGTCCATCCAGCTGTAAATGGGAGCGGCCTTGCCGAGGAAAGTAACCTGCGTCAAACTGGCATCCCATCCAGAGGGAGTCACAAACTCTCATCTGCCTCATGCTATGGAATCTGGAGATAAGCGTCGGCACCAATGGGCCTATATAGGATTTACTTTTTCCATTTCTCAAGTGAATCACTGCTGCCTGTCTTTTCAGGGCTGTTGGTTCTGCATAGAGTCTGCTGCTTACTGCAGTATAATCAATGTGGTCTCTCCTTGCAGCGTTTGCCAACGGCACGTGGATTGTTCTGGGTTAATTTTTCTTTTTTTTTGGCAATGGCAGTGGTATCAAGTCGGTCTCCCGCTCTTTGCCTTTTGTCTCTCTGTGGTTAACAGGCAGGGACGGTGGCAGCATCAATCCCTCTGCAGATTCTTGGAGTGCTTCTTTAATCTTGGCATGCAATACCTTGATTCCAGATTTTAGTTCTGCCAGCACGGCTGCATTCTTGCAGTTGTAGGATAAGTTCCTCACAGCATCCAGCTCCTCATGTAGCTCAAGCCTCTCTTGACTGGCGCCTTCATCATCATGGTTTGTTTCCTGAGGGGAAGCCACAAAATATACAGTTTATTTTCATTATATTTTCCGATCAAATCATTTCCTTGTAACTATGTTGTTTCATTATAAAAATGCATTATCGATATATCATTAAATTGGATATTTAGCAATGCTGCTGGAGGCATACACCCTTGTGATTGCCTTGGTCTCTGGGTAACTATGTTTGTATACATGTGTGAAAGATATCTTAAAGCTACAATGTGTAGGATTTAGAGGTGTTTCTTAGTATGAGTGAAATATAGCATTCATAACCATTTGTTTATTAGTTGTTTTTTTTACTGATTTTTTTGTTTTTCCCTTTTACTGTCCACTTGCTGCTGTAGCACCGGAATTTCCCCACTGCGGGACTAATAAAGGAATATCTTATCTTATCCTGCAACTACAAATCAATGTGCTTTCAAAAGCTTCAAAACAGCCCTTCATATCTACATGGGAGTGGGCCCCCTCATGAAAGCCACCACATTGCACCATGTTGATACAGTAGCCCAAAAGGGACATACTTTGCAGCGCAGCTGGAAGACTGAAGAAAAAAGAAGAAGAATTAGTAGTTGCTCCCCTATATGCTGTCTACTTGATACTAGTGCAGGATAACAGGTTTGAGAACCCTCATTTTTGTTAAAGGGAGGATTATATAAATTACTTTTCAAAAGAGAAGACAACAGAGCAGGAATCCCTGTCACCAAAGATGGGAAAACATCAAGGGAAACAAAATTGTGACCGGCGACGGCATAATGCAGTCTGCAAGCTCATCATTAGATGACACTAAATCCTACACACTGTAGCTTTAAAAAAGCACAATGTGATTTTGATCACACTTAGCAGGTACATTGTATGTATGGATGGGAAGATGTGATTTGATTTTAGTTTGAATTGGTTAACGATCAACTTCCCGGTGAGCGCGTACAAGGTAGGACGTGTTCTGCGGTAGCTCCTCGGGAATGTGCTACTATATATTCTTTTTTAACTTCTCATGTCTGTCCACTATTTATTCCTGTTGGGTGTTCAGTCCGTTTTAACTAAACTACATTTTTTGGGGCCAAAGCAAGATAAATGTCACAAAACAAGTCTGTCAAGACTGGGCACAGTAGGCTGCCACGTCAAATCCTGGAGGAGGATTTTGTCAAATTTATCTCGACGAGACTAGAATTTTTTCTTTCAGGTTAACAAATCTCCAGAGTTAACAGCTTCTGTGTGGTGGGAAATGATGAAGGCCTTTATAAGGAGGAGACCATTTCATATGTGGCACATGAAAAGAAACTTAAGAGAGAGAAATTGGCTAAGTTAGACTGTTGGACTGTCTATATGCAACCTCAAAATCTCCAGACACCTACAAGAAGCGAATGTCTTTGCAGACAGAATAGGATCGTATCATGTCACAATATACCACTAAACTTTTCCTTCATTCAAGGTCCAAATTTTATGAACAGGGAGACAAGACCAGTAAATTACTGGCTCATCGGTTGCGTCAACTATCTGCATCTCAGTTAATCCCACAAATTGAAACAGGCGCAGGTGTCACATCAGACCCACTAGAGATTAACAAATCCTTTATGGAATACTGTAACTTGTTATATTAATCGAACCACTCCCTGGTTTCAGGAAACCTGGACTCCTTTTTCAATAAAATTAGCATCCCTACTTTAGATCAGAACATGGCTGGGGAATTGGAGTGTCCTATCACAGCACTTGAACTCGAGGCGGTGGCCAAATTGCTACATACCTATTAATGCATGGATTCATTGCATATCAAACCAGTTTGCAGGACCAGGCAGCTGATATCAGAAGCTGATATGCAACGAATCCATGCATTAATATGCTTATTCAACATTGGATTGACTTCTCAAATATGGAAAACTTCGACTACTAATAATGCATTTTTGCAAGTTCCCGCTGATCAGCAGCATTTACATTGAGGACTTTTATTCTGAAATGTCAGAACGAAAGGACCATATGTATTGTATTTGTGAAACCAGTTTTTCTGGTGGAGCGGCAGAGTTTAGCTTAGCTCTGTACAGAGTGTGGGGCTGTCCGAAACGACTTACTTCACCCTTCCCTTAGTCACTTCCACTTGCTTTGCCCATAGCCGTAGAACGTGCAAATCGAGTGGGAGTGAGTAGGGGGAAGGCGAAGTAACTCTTTTTGGAAAGGACCAGAGAGACGAGCGATCTGTGTCGCACTCCACTTGTGCTGTGCAGTGGAGTCTGTAGACGGGGTGCAGGGAGGGGACAGACAATGTTTTTGATGTTGGCCAAAGTTGTGAAAAGTAGCCAGATTTGTAGCTAGTCGCTAGAGATGG
>OMMV01235469.1:0-10143 GCA_900302635.1 Chatrabus melanurus
AAACATAAAGTCTCTATCTTAAGTAGAAACGGAGATATTCAAGAAATATTTTCCCTAGTAACCATTGGTTACCTTAGCAACCAAATTAACATATCATGAAAGCCATTCCAAAGAACTTTCACATGAGCCAAACATCAAGGGCACATCATCAGTAGTTCCTGAGATATTCAAGAAAGAATTTTTCCTTCGCAACCATGGTTACCATAGCAACCAAATTGACATGTCATGAAAGCCCTTCCAAAGAACTTTCATATGAACTTATTATCAAGTCTCTATCTTAAGTGGTTGCTGAGATATGACCCAAGTACCGAAAGGTCCCTTGGTGCGACATCATAATAGACAGAGAGACAGACCGAGACGGGGTCAGGCCCCCGGTGGAGTACCACTAGGTGGTCTGTCCATTACATGGGACATCCCATAATAAATGTCAATTTACTGTTTGCATCTCTTATGTGTGCACGTGGGGAAGTGGCTCCCGTGTTGACGATGACTTTCACTTTCTCTTCCTTTTATTCATTCCTGACCCCCAAACCCCCACCCAGAGGGTCTGTACCAGCTGGGTGGTCCACGCTGTGGTCCTCAGAACAGCACTGAAGGACTGGAGGATGAAGAGGTAAGCTCATTATAAACTATTCCCCTGCTGCCAAGGACAAGTACCCAGTTATTTGGCTTTTTATGCAGCCTCGCTGCTTTTTTTCAAAGTGCCTCCTCTGTCCTCGTGTCCCTTTGACTCGCTGCATTCAAGTGTCTTGTCTTTCATGTCTGCCTGAACCCTTTGCAGAGGAAATGTAAGACCCACGTGCTGCTGCTCGTGGTGCATGGCGGAAACATCTTGGACACGGCAGGCAGCGACCCCAGCATAAAAGCCGGCGACGTCGCCACGCTGGCGTCGGTGCTGGAGAAGGTGACAAGGGTGCATTTCCAGGCGGCTGCCGAACACGTGATGATCAAACTGGTGGCGTGTCCGGCCGTGTGCGCCGAAGCCTTCTCCCTGGTGTCCAAGTGAGTGGGGAGTCTGTAACGGCAGTGTCACTGTGAACGTGCTACTCCGGTGCCAAGGCACTCGTTTTATTTTGCTTTTATGACTGGAACCTCAGCCAAGGCGGTTTTTTTCCTGTTTGTGCATTTGTTAGCTGGATTGCTGCAAAGGTTACGAACTTTTTAAAAAAAATTTTAATGAAACATAGTGCCAATAAATTTTCCACAAAATGCACTTCATGTTGAAATCATTATTATGAAGTACCTTTATTTCTGTGGTATATCACAAAACTGCAGCTAATTTTATTGCTGTTAAAGTTTTTACTTTTTTGCAGGGGGGGGGGATTCTACGACATAAAGGAGGAACCACACACGCAAAGTTCATGCTGCATTTGAAGGAAACTGGGAATTCGGAATTTCAGGCTTAAGGTTTACCGCCCATAACACCCAGTATCCAGTACACCATAAAATGTATTTTCTGAATATATGTTATATAATACATCCATTATATTTTTTGTAAATTTTTTTCAACACAAATTTTCTGAGATATGACTGATTGAAGTGTTATACCCCCAAAATAGCAACGAACCACAAAATATTTACCACACATATTATTTTATTCCTTCAGTGAACCTCAGTGGGAAGTGTGAAGTTGGTATATTATACATTTTTAGAAAGGTCTAATCCTATAGATTCTAACAATACCAAGCGATAGGGTATACATTATATATAGTAACACACAGAGTATTCATACAAACATTGTTTGTTGACAAAAATCAATGAAAATCGCACTTATCATCAGATGGTACCCCCACACAAAGATTCATAAATCAATAATGGTGAGGAAGTTTTCCACCAGTCCAGCTGCAAAATTATCTGAGATAACTGTACTTTTCAAAAATGTAAAGGTTCATAGAGGTCACCAGGCGTATAAGAACACATTATGATGTCAAAGTTCAGGTAGTCCATTCCGTCACATTCAAAAAAAAAGGCCAGTGAACGCACCAATTTCAAGATAGTAACTCCATAAAACAATTCATAAATGAACAAGAGAGAGAAATTTTGTCATCACATCAACTGCATAATCATTCTAGATGATTGCATTGTCCAATGGTATGACTTTGTACAGAACATAAGGATACATGATGATGTCAAACTTCGGAAGTCAATTTGGTCACGATACGCTATGATCCGTTATGGGCTGTAACCCTTAACAACTAAAAAAAATACTTTTTTATAAAGCTATTATAAAACCTTAATCTCTCCACTGACTCATTTTGGCAAACTAAGTAAAAACAACTGTAACTGTAACTAACAGAGTTGAGAACTGACACAACAGATTTTTGTCTTACCTGTCCGGCAGGTATCCAGCAAAATTATTGTGCAAAATATGTCCAAATTTTATATCCGGAGTTCTTCCCAACGGGATACTGGTGGCTTATGTTTATTAGCCGTGTCCATTGCTGTCTTTCTGTCTCCATTTTACATCTTTTTTTTTGGCACATTAAGACACAATTTGGATGTCTACCGCATTTACTATGCTCCATAAAGCTAACACTAACACACACATATATATATATGTTGCTTTCATGAGATGTCAGAAATCGGGAAATTACGAGGTCTAACTTGGACAAAATGATTTTAACGCAAGGTCTGATTGGATCTTTTGCTCAGAATTTAATCCCCCCGATTTGTCTAACTTGACGTCATAACAGCTACAATCACGGCGTCCTCTGTCGTGATTGGCGAGACAGTAATTTTACAAACGCTTACGTACGCTTAATTATGTTTAACAAATCATATGTTGCCAGTGTTACAGTTTTTGCAAAGACACCTGCAATAATTGATATTTGCCCGTTACTCAACTCGGGCTTCATTGATACGAATCTTATCGGCTATCGATGTGATTCAAACTAGCAAAAATACTAACATAAAGCAGATGTAATGATTTATTTAAGCGTTCCTCGGAAAGACAACAGAGCACAAGTATGTTACTGTGGGCATCCATATTGTTTGCCAAGTCAATCAAGTGAACGCATCTGCAGTTGCGGTTCCGCAGTGTGGCGACACACAGCAGCAGTGCGTGCGCCGCACTTGCAGCGATGTGGAATTTTTCAAGTCGTCACTTTTCTCACTGTTTTATGTGTTAATTCTCCAATCAACATCATAATGTTTTGCCTCGTTGTGAAGTCTTACTTTGTATTCCGGTCTCGCCGGCTTTGTCGGTCTCTCTGAGGTAGTTAATTGTTGATGCCGTGTCAACGAACAGCGTTAAGCAGATGGGTTGCCTTATGATAAATTATACACAATTATCTCAATTAAAATGAACAGGTTTCATTTTTTTCGACTAATCGCTGCAAATTTTTAAAGCCGCTTACTTTTACTCTTCACAATTATGTGCTGAGGATGTTTTTGTCCCTAATCACGGCGCCTGTGAGGACGTATTTGGCAGTCCGGTCAGGGCTTCTGTCTGCTCTTTTTTTGATTGACAGGAGCTAGAGTGAGGTAGTGGCAGGAAGCAAAAAGAGCGTGAAGAGATTTTTAGCGCTGTAGCTACTCGGCAGCTTGATGTCTGCTTGGCTTTCACCACATCCAGAGATAAAATATTAAAAAACAACTACATCCCCTGAGAGATGAGCGGGACCGACTAATCGCCACATTGCTGAGTTGTCTGACTTGTATGCACGGGGGGGGCCGCACACGTACAAAGTGTGCGCTTTTGTCATTTCAGTGCACGTTGCACTAATTTACATTGACTTCATGGACACGTGCATAAACCTTTACCATAACTACAACGTGACAAGTCTAATTTTAAAGGGGAACTTCAGTATTTTTTTCAACCTGGGCTCCAGTTTGAGATGTTTTGGGGTTCATCTTTTCACTCGGGACAAAAACTATTTTAATCAGAACAGTATTGATTTAGAAGGCAAACACCGCCATCGCCTGTTTATTGAGTAGCCACGCCTATCTCTCATTTATATCGAGCTTTCTTATCCCGTGCTATTTGGTCATAAATACGTTGGCCTCCACCCCCAAGAGAGGCCACCCCTCTAACAAGGCCACTTTGCCTGGACAATATGGGTGGCCTTATTAGAGGGTGGGGGGCACTGTAGATAGAATTAACAGCAGCAACTGTTGGTTAAAAATCTCAAGTTACTCTTCTATCAGGACACAAATACAAATTTGGGAAAACCTTCAGGCAGAGCAACAGAAAACTGCACAGCTAACAGCAAACGACCCGGTCGGGATCGGCCGCTCTCTTTTAGGTGGCGCTGTTCTGCTTTACTCTTTCCGACTGTTGGACTGTCATCCTACCGTTCATCATTTTCACCATCTTCTGGTTCCTGGAGTTGTTTAACAAGGAAGCAATCCAATTTTAATCATACTAGCATTCCAAGCCACGCTGACTAATGACAAAAATAAATGCAGTTTGCATTCTGTGAGTAGGAGACTTGCTCAGTTGATCCCCAACAATATATCATGGGTGCCATGGAAACTGGGGGTGCAAAAGGACCAGATCAGTCAGAGAAGGGCGATGATCAGTTCAGTTTATTTATACAGCACCAAATCACAACGGAGGTTATCACGAAGGACCCCACCACCCGGCACAGACGGCTGCCCAGCCTCAAAGCCAGAACGAGGCTAAAGTGCAGCTTCTTTCCAGAGGCTGTGAGGCTTATGAACTCCCTGGCTTAAAGGCTGCGACTGCACGCTGCTTGGTTTTTAACTACGCGTTCTATTTATTATAGGCTTTAGGTTATTTAATTATTTATCATAGGATCTATTTTAAAATGTTATTTATTCTTTACGCTGCTGGACCTGGGTAACGAATTTCATTCCATCATGTTTTTGACATGTTTGAATGACAATAAACTGAGCTGAGCTGAGGTCTTCTCACAGTGTTACACACAAAGAGTAAAGTCTGGACCACACCCACCACGCGAGGAAGCACATTGGCAGCAGTGGGAAGGGAAAAAATTCCTGTTAAAGGAAGAAACTTCCAGCAGACCAGACTCAGAGGGGTGGCCATGTGCTGTGGCTATTTTAACAAGACAAAACAGAAAGCCCAAAACATGACTGACACAAACATGCAGTAAGTACAATGGCCGAGAGAGGCCACAACACTTACAAATTAAGACGGCACCAGGAAATGCAGAAAATGCAACAAATATTGTAAAAAAATAAATAAATAAAAATTCAACAACAATTAGCTGTATGAAAAACAGTTTGCAAACACAGGGAGCACACACAAATATGACCTACAGCACGTGTAACAATTTGATTTGATAAAGTGTCTTCTGCAAATTCACACAGCGCACGTAAAAGACACACGTGTTGCAAATAGCCACAATACAACAGAAGCACCACCAACACAAAAAGAGGTTTCTGCCGGAGGACTTTAACTGACGGACCGTTCAGTGCATCGCGCCGCTCTGCTCCTTATCCCTAGTAAGTTAATTTATTTACTTGATTGATGATTTTGCTCTTATGCTAGTTATCCCTCCATCCAGTTGCTGAAAACCCGCTTATTCCAGTTCAGGGTCAGGTGGTGGTGGGGGACTAGAGCCTATATTTTCACATTTTATTATTGTATTTGAAATGCATTGAACAGTAGAGGTCAGTAAAAGTCCTCTGGGTAGAAACCTCTTTTTGTCTTGTTAGTACTTCCGTTGTGTTGTGGAGCTTTGCAAAGCGTCCATGCTTTTTGTGTGCTTTGTGTGAATTTGCAGCAGATATGTTATCAAATTAAATTGCTACATGTGCTGTAGGTTATATTTGTGTTCACTGTGTCAGGAAGATGTTTTTGATGTAAAATTAATGCAGGTATCTTTTTTTTTTTTTTTTGATTTGGGAGGTTGATGGTCTTGTGGTTAAATCTGTGGGCTCAGGACCAGAGGATCCTCGAGGATCCTTGGTTCTTTGTTCGGTTCCCTGTCAGACCGGAAAATCACTAAGGTCCCTTGGACAAGCTTTAATCCCTAAATTGCAGTTGAGTGCCTTGCACGGCAGCATGCTGACATCGGTGTGTGAGTGGGTGAATGTGAGGCATCACTGTAAAGCTCTTTGGATAAAAGCGCTATATTTAATTATAGTGTTTTTTTGCATTTGCTAGTGTTGTGGCCCCTCTTGGCCACCGTAAGTAGGTTATACCAGAAAATAAAACAAACAGAAATAAGAAATATAGCACAATCTACACAAGGGAAGAATAAAATGAAAAAAAGAAATTGTGCAATCTGTATGGACAGTACATCAGAACGACATTAAAATTTGAAATTAATTTCAGTTACTGTATTATTGCACATTCAAATATTCCTTTCTCTTTTTGTGTTTCACCTTTTAGTGTAATTTTGTTAATTTACTGGAGCATTTAATTCACTCCATCTTTTCACGAGTCCTTTTTATAATTTCCAATTCTTTTTAAATTAAAGTAGCGTTGACTGTGAAGAACCAACTGGTCGTGCGATTACAATAAATTCACATTTTGTTGGAGTATGTGACCACCTGAAGCCTTTTGAAAATCAGCTAAAACGATGAAAAATGAGTGTGCTTTATTTTATTTTATGAGTGAAATCAAACAAAGGCTGTTGACGACCAGATGGATGTGAGTCCTCAACATACTCTGACAATATGTGCAGCCATTAGGCTTTTTTTTTCTTTTCACGCCTACATGCCAACTAACAACACTTATTCAGCTCGACTTTTTGTCAGTTAACTGTGTGCGCTTCAATGACAGTGTTGGACTTGTGGGAGTGCAGAGCCTCATTTAGTTGCTCGCCAACACAAACATCAGAGGAATAGGCGGCCACACGGGAAGGAATTTAGGCCGTGTGGGTGATTTACCATTACAGCCTGGCTGAAAATCGCACCATGACGTGGAAGTGACAAAACCTCTTGGTGCCTGAAATCTAAACTTTGACACAAACGAGCTCATTTTCAATCCGTGCTTTATAATAACGTCAGCCAAAGACGCCATATTTTCAATGGTGTTTTTTTTAGCAGGATTACTTGAAAAGAACAGAACCAGATCTCACAGAACCTGGTCAAAATGTTGGCCTGGAACATGTAGCGTTACATTTTAGACCTTATCCAGATTAAAAGAAAAGAGTTTTAAATAGATTTTTTAATAACCAAGTTGGCTCATTTTGCTGTTCATATGAACACATCAGTTCTTGGATGTTCTTCACAATAAAAGCATTTTCTTCCTGCAGCCTTTATTGCCACCTAATGTGCTCGCAACCTGAAGTCTTACCCTGTGTGATAGAAAGGCACTTGTGCTGTTTTCCTAATTGCCCCTTGTGTTACTAACCAAACACCTAATGCAACTACTGGATGTCTTTGGTACCAGGTCTCTCCAGAGAATACTTAAGTACCACTGGAATGACTTTGTGTCAAAAGAGTGCTTACTTTGGGAGACTCGTATAAAGTGTACTACTCACATTGTGACAGAATGTCAGCTACGACATTTTGGTCATATGTCGCTTTTCTCTGGGCAGGAACTGGAAGAGGTGGGGGAGATGCCCAGAAATCACCTGGTTGTGTCAGATAGGTGGCTACGTTCGGGAGGTGGGGATAGACTGGTGGTTTGCCTTGATGGTTGCCAACCAGGACCCAGGGCAGTTCCCTCATATGGTTGAATTGGTGATGCATGACACCAGCACATGCTCCCAGACCTGAGGTAACTCATTAGAACACCTTAGGCTCATGATGCTTCCACACTAATCCAGCCCTCGAAGAGGTTCTGGTGCCTGGCGGGATTCTGACCTGTGATGTTGATACCACTGATATATCCTTTTGCCCTTGTTGGTTAATGATGAAGAGAGATTCCACAGCACTGGAAGTATGTTCGTACCAGTTTTATTGTGGGTAGTTGAAGTTCAAAGTCCCTAAGCATCAAAAATAGAATGACAAAACAATCGAAGTTTCACAAGGGGTCAACGGAGTACAGTGTCTCAGCTTCATGCGGTGCAATCTCATTGGCGATCAATTCAATTTATTTATATAGCACCAAATCACAATATAAGTTGCCCCAAGGCGCTTCACAAGGGCAAGGTCTAACCTTACCCACCCCCTGAGCAAGCACATTGGCAACAGTGGTGAGAAAAAAATTCCCTGGATATTTTGTGATTAAAGGAAGAAATCTCAAGCAGACCAGACTCAGAGGGGTGACCATCTGCTTTGGCCGTACTACCAATGACAACAGTTGAATAAGACAAAGCACAACAAAGAATTGTCAAACATGCACAGACGGGAGAAATCATTGCCCAGGAGCTTGTGTGGTCCAGTGGTCTGGATAACAGTCTGGTAGGATCAAGGATCCACAAAGTGGAATGCTGTCAGGCACATTGTCAAGGGGGTCCACACTCAGACAGTTGGGCTGGGCAACTGGGAAAATGCAAATGCTGGTGTTACCATCAAACAGTGCCTTGCTGGAGCCTCATCGGAGAAGAATGTCCAGAAGAATTCCTATATCGCCCCTGAGGTCAATTGGTGGCGGTGCTTATCCCTGGATTCCGTAGGGTGAAGTGGATGAGAGCCTACGACTCCCCCTGGATGGGACGCCAACCCATTGTAGGTTACTTCCCCAGCCAAGGCTGGTACCCATTTATAGCTGGGTGGACTGAGACAATGCAGATGAAGTGTCTTGTCCAAGGACAAAGACAGGTAGTTTGACTGGGAATCAAACAAACTCCTTTTCATACTGAACTACCTGCTCTACACTTTTTGCCAGAATAGATGTTATTATTATTATACATGTGACAAAGCATGATAAGTGAGAATCACTCAGGAAATGTTTGTTCAATATTCATCTTTAGGAGCTGGAGCTTGATTAGAGATACATTTTTAACAGCGCTGTTTTTTAATGTGTGCTCATGTTGGGTTGGAGATCCCCACAGGAGCGGAACATGTTATTCACTTTGTGTTGTTGCTGTGTGCGCGGAAGGCCCGCTATGTTTTGAGGCGCTCTGAGTGCTCATTATGAGCCGTGCCTGCTAATGACGGTGCAGCCTGGATGTCAAAACAAGGCGCACTGAAAAACACGGACACGGCGGCACAAATAAAACCAACAGAAAAACAGTCAGTAAAGAGTCTGTGAAGTCAATTACACAAGGTGAAACCACACCGTTGCTCCCAAAGTGACTTTTTGGTGGCAACAACATATAGACTAAAAAGAAGCATTTTTAGAAGGAAAAATATTCATTTTAGTAGCAGCAGAGAAGAGGTAGAAACCAAAATGGAATCCAGTCCTCACTGATTCATTGACATTGTACATTATCAATTTCAGGAATAACATGTACAATAGTCATCCGTGTGCACAACAAGCTTATGTCAGCAGATTTTTCTGTTGTATTTGTGGCCATCATCAGCTGGGGATGTTTTTGTTTCAATTCTGAGCTCTCCGTAATTAAGGCGACTCCACAGAGGGTTGTTCCCATTGATGTTAATTGTGCAAACGTTGCGCACCGCTCAGACAGTCATTAGGAAATTGGCAGAGGGACTGAACAGGAATCTGGTGGAGTCTTTGCATGGTGAGATGTAACTGGGTGGTGAGGCAGCATAATGGAGTCAGTCCCCAGGTTCTTCTGCATTAGATGGAGCTGATTTGAGGTAGAATTAGCCTTGTCTTCTCCCTGCTGTTTTTAATGGGTCAGTTCACCATTAAACCGTCGCATAGCCATCAAACCACGAGGAAAGCTTTTGTCCATCTGTGTCGTAATTACATTCTTCTCGTTCAGTGATGTTTTTGAAGCTTTTCTAGAAAAATCAGTATAATAACATGAAGGGACACTCAGAGAGGGCAACAACTACCCCTTAAACCTTGGTCCCAACTGGACGCACGAATTGTGGGATCGTACGTCCCCTGCAAATTGTGGGTGCCGTGGAGGTCGTAGAGGCAGAGGAGGGCTTCGGCAGAAAGGCGTAAGTCTGCCTTGCGAGTCGCAGGGGCTGTGGTAGAATCTAAGTTGATTCTGAAATGTGCTCTTATTTTGAAGGGCACTCGGACAACGTTAGTCTTAGGCAAGGTAAGCAACGTTTTTGTGAGAGCTGGATAATAAAGGCTCAGTGGTTAAAAAGCACAGAACCGTCTGCTGGATTAACGCTTAACAAAGCGACAGGGGGCCACGGGAGATCTCCTTTCAAGCAGGGACGCTAATTGCAACGTGC
>OMMV01235470.1:0-10167 GCA_900302635.1 Chatrabus melanurus
GCCCCCAGCCTCCACAGGGATATGAGAAAAGCTCCTTCGGAGGTGGGAGGGCCTCCCCCATGCGTTCCCAGCTCACCCTCACTACTCGTTTGGGTTTACCGGGTCTGTCCAGGGGTTTCCCCTGCCATCGAACCCAACTCACCACCAGGTGGTGATCAGTTGACAGCTCTGCCCTCTCTTTACCCGAGTGTCCAAAACACACGGCCTCAGGTCAGATGATACGATTATAAAATCGATCATTGACCTTTGGCCAAGGGTGCTCTGGTACCACGTACACTTATGAGCATCCCTGTGTTCGAACATGGTGTTCATTATGGACAAACTGTGGCTAGCACAGAAGTCCAATAATAGAACACCTGAACATTCCTGAATATATCCGGGTGTATTTTACAGATGTTGGGCTGCTGATCAGGAATATCAACTTAAAATCCGTCTGTCACGCACCATTTTGTAGATATAACCCATTTTGTTATTTCCCTGTGTGGGGTAGCGCTACCTATTAGCCACACAGCCAAATGCTAAGAGAAATGCCATGTGGCTAAAAGGATTTGGCTGCTTTTAGCCACAGTGGCTACAAACCTTTTTCATGGTCATACACAGTTCATGGGAAATACACACCAGTTGCAATTACTGAGGTAACTAACTAGTCAGATATCTTTGGTGAAATCTTTGGTATGTGAATGTGGCTGCTAATGTCGTCAGTATAATTTACAGACGCATTGAGTGGCTCAAGGAAACTAATAGCGGCTAAAGAGAAAATATATAATTTAGCCACATTGGATAAGCATTAAAATTTCACAGCGCTAGCCTAGCCTGTCCTTTTAACCCGTTCAATACTGAATACAGTACTTCAAATCTATTGGGTATAAATGTCAATTTTGTGATCAAAGCCACCATTTGCAATTGCCCATAATGCCCTGGGGTCAAAGTGCTCTCCAAGCATAAAAGAGGTGTGCCTATAATACGGAATAGGTCCAAATGCATGGGCTTTTGGGATGCTTATGTCCCAGCAGGATACATGGGAAAAAAAAGTTTGGGACACATGTGTCCCGTTAGTACTGAAAGGGTTAAATCTAATATACTGCCCGCAAAGCCAGCTGTTTTTTTGTTAGTCCAAGCATGCACTCAGTGTAGGTGCTATGCAGATGTTGCCTTAGGCATACCTGGGCGTGCTGAGGCAGGTCAGAAGCTGTCAGCCAGGTTATAAAAGCTGCTCACATTTACAGATGCTGTTTGGCATCGCTTGATGATGTTTTTTCAGCCGGTAGCGAAGTGAATGTTGTTGGCAAAAGGATTTAATGAATTCAGTTGATCTAACACAATGTGCCAGTAAGATTATGCAATTAAACATAATGTGGCTTAATGCAATTAAATTCCACACATTTTTTTTTTATTAATGTCTCTACAAATTCCTACGTGATACAAATATGAAATATTTTCTATCACACTTTTTTTTTTTTTAAGAAGCAAAACCTTTGACAAAATTTTATGTCCAGTGTATCGAGCAAAAATATCTAATATCTGGACATTGTTGAAGAAGTCTAATGAAAACGTCATATACCGACACTGCAAAAACACAAGCATGACCCAAAAAAGGTGGCATGAATTTATTTATATATTTTTTTAAATTAAAATCCACAAAGGTCAAAAGAATAATTAAATTCTACATAACAAATGATGAAATTATCCATCTTGCAAAGAAAGTGATAACTAACTCCTAGATCACCATCATCATCGCAGTTTGTGTTCTTTGCCTTAGTTTCTCAAAATCTCTTAAAAGATTTTAAAAAAAGAAGAAAGAAAACCCCCTGTACCTAATGTGAATGCTTTCCAAAAACAAGGCATTCTGCCAGATATATTTTTTGACTTTACTCAGAAAACTGCATTTCTATATCTCATGCAGTTCCTGAGGTCATTAATGTGTTTTAGCTTATGACCTCTGATTTGACCTTGAACACAGACCTATGACCTTCATATGACCCGTGTTGTGAGATGACGGTCCATTCAGTTTATCCATCTAGCTTGATTGAATTTGCTCTTTGCCTTTTGAAGATATTACCACAGAGACCTGGCCACTACAATAGCCTCTTTCCGCTTTGCGGTGAGGCTACTAAAGAAAACCGAACTATTTTCTCTCAACAGGTTTCTTTTTCAATTTACGAACCTCAATAAACCTAAAATAGAAAAAACTCGACAAAATAACTCCAGTGTGTGTATTTACGTTATTGTAGATGTGCTTGCAATATTTCTGAACCCTGAGAGCAAACTTCACCAGCTCTTCACGTTTCACTGGCACCGCATCTGGAGAAGACACAGTTTGACTTATAAGTTTGTTTGTTTTGTTGTGACGTTTTATGCGAGAACGTTGCCGTTATGATCGACCAATGCCTGACCTTTAACCGGTTCCCACGTTACATTAGGAGAGCAGAGCTGTGCTGGAAAATAAGCCGTGACGCTTGGTGTGGTTGCCGTTTCAAAGATGCGGAGATAGAGGTGGAAGAGTTGCGGAGTGAAGCGGGAGGCGGTGCCACTATTTAACGGACACAAACTCGACAGAGCCCTGTAGAATTCTCCGTCCTTACACAAGAAGAAAGGGATGAGATCTTTTACCTGTTGGAAGCTGCAGCACACACAAATCACATGTTACAGATCCAGCGCTGAAACAACTACACAACACAACGTATCAGACCCCTCCCACCTCCAAGCTGCACTCCTGACCGAGAACGTTTCAGAGCATCAGAGCAAACAGCTTCTTCCCCCAATCCATCAGGACTCTGAACAGTCTCAGAGTCTCTCTCCCCCAAAATAGAAAAAGAAACTCTGAACTGAACTCACCCACACTACAGCTGGCACTTTTTTTTTCTTCCCCCAGACGTGATGAAATCCCTTTTTGTTATGCACTTTATTGTTTATTATTACTGCTTTTATATCTCTTTTTAAGTCACTGAGTAGTTTATGGCATCCTGTGCTTTTATATTGCAGTGGAGAACGATATTCGCTTCCATATATGCCACGTGTGTAACATGAAAGTGACAAAGAGGTTACCGTATGTTTTTACCAGAAAGTGTTTTTGTTTTGTTTTTTTAAAGTAGGATTACACAAAATCTAATGAAGTGATTTTCAACAAATCTTGTGAGAAGTGTGGGTCAAAGCTACGGATGAATCTGCAACAAGCGCACAGTCTGCACTAACCCACGGAGCCCGGGGGCAAACGTTGACACGCTTACCATTGACAAGTTATGCTTTTTTCCGCAGAAGTCTTTTACAGAGTACAGCTCAGTGACCTTTGACCTCAAAAATCAATAAACCTTGTGGGGTCACTATGTGTAATGTATACCGTATTCCTTTGTTTAAGCGCACAGACCCTAATTTGCGCACATGGGGTCTTTGTGGGTGCCTGGTGCTATTTCTAGCATCCGGCACCATTTCTGGATCAAAACACGCCACCCGGATTGCCTGGATTTGCACCATTCACAGCAATAGTTGGCATCAAAACATAATCTCAACGGACAGAAACCGACGTTTTGCGGTGCTTTACTTCAGTTTCAGAAGACGGGAGGGTTCCTCAGCTGAGTCGATGTCATAAATAAACCCGGTTTCACTGCCCGCTTGAAGCCGTGCTTCATTTCCTGTGTCAAAACGAGTCCCGCACGCAAATTCCAGAAAACGTGTCATTGTAAAATGCAAGAAAATAGTTCCTCAAGTTTGGGTGTCCAAATCTCTTTGTAAACGTGGAATCTCCAAATAAAGGAATGCAATTCAAATGTA
This sequence comes from Chatrabus melanurus, assembly GCA_900302635.1. Classification (NCBI taxonomy): domain Eukaryota; kingdom Metazoa; phylum Chordata; class Actinopteri; order Batrachoidiformes; family Batrachoididae; genus Chatrabus; species Chatrabus melanurus. Next base: position 3,769 of record OMMV01235470.1, read on the forward strand.
CTGCTTGCTATTTTTGTCCAAGGTTTCATTGAGCTCATGAAGCATTGCTTCATGAACCAAAGCTTCATGCTTCAAAGTGAGACTCGCACACAATGATTTCCAAGTCCCCTGTGCGCAATAAAAACAATTTATTTAGCGTCCAGTGCGCTTAAAACAGTCGATTACGGTATACCAAGTTTCTTCGTGCTTTGAGGAAAAACAACGATTTTCATACAAGACTGTTGAGTGTGGGGGTTTGGTCTTTTAAAAATGTGAGGTAAAATTAAAGCATTTCAGTTACATATGTCAGAGAAGACTAAAACGAACTACGTCCGGTCTAAATTATGGATAAATAAAGCAGGAGAGTTTCTGTGCGCATAGTCATAGAATTGTGGGACTTTGCAGTTTTTTTTGTTTGTTTTTTTAAAAAACACAAAACCTCAAACACATGAAAATGTAAAAGGTAGATAAACCGATTTTGCACAATATGACTCTTTCATAATTATCTTATTAAGAGTATAATAATACAGAATGTTTTTATTTTTAAATCTGTTCCTTGAAAGTTAAAACCTGAATGAAAAACTCCATGAACCATTTCATTTAAAAGCATTAAATCATTTGTTGCATCATCTTTGAAACAGCTTAACTCAATATTTTAAGAAACTGAGATCTGTAACGTGATCATAGGAATATTTTATTCACAGTTTTAAATGTAAATAATAATACAAACGGCTGAGTTAATGAGCACTGTGGATGCCAATAGTTCACACTCAGAATCACATTTTACACCATCTTTTCATGACACTTACTTCTGCCTTCATGTAAAAATGGCCTTATAATGTATGTGACCAGTAACTGTTCTACACATGCACACGTGTTGGCACAGCAGAACAGAAAAAGTGGAGCAGTGATCCTTCACATGTAGAGAACTCCATGCCCAGACATTTATCTTTTTTTTGGTCATGTTGTACAGATTTGTTTTCCTTTTTATTGTAATGAACATAATAAAAACAGACTGATGGATGCTGCTACTCACGTTTTGGCATCATCACTTTGGACGACTCGCAGGTAGCGACACAACTCTCTGAACCTGCAGATATACGGACAAGCGGTGAGATTTGTTGTCCTCATTAACGTGTAAAAGAAGTCGTGTGTATGACTTTGTATCCATTGTGTACCTGTGTTGGCACTGCAGCAGCTCCGTCCGAAGCAGGACAACAGAAATCTGCTCAATCAGGATGTCCTTCTTTCCTTTGTCCCTGCGGACGCCCCACACGTTCTGCCCCTTCAGAACAGAAACCAGCAGCACGTCGTCCCAGTGACGCACACACAGGCTGACACACACAAACAACAGGTTATAATATTGCAGACTCACACATCACTCAACGCACACACACACTAACCTGCTGTTCATGTTCTTCAGCTCCGGGGACAAACAAAACTTCTTATAAAAACTCTGGAGTTTTTGGGTGAACTCTGGGGTAAAATTAGACATCACCATCTGTCTCTGTACTGATGACACGACCCTGGAAAACACAATTAAACACATGCAAGTGAAAAATAAATGAATACAGACAGGACACACAAAGGAATCCAGTCTGCAGAGCTGCAGCCCCCCCAAAAAAATCCAGGCCTCGCCTCACAAGCGAGGCCTGGGTATCGAGAATTATTCGGAATCAAATAAAAAAAGACAGGAGGCGGAGCTGAAGATGCTGCGATTTTCTCTGGGAGTGACGAGGATGGACAGGATTAGGAATGAACATATCAGAGGGACAGCACAGGTGGGACGGTTTGGCGACAAAGACAGAGAGGTGAGACTGAGATGGTTTGGACATGTGCAGAGGAGGGGCCCAGGGTATATAGGGAGAAGGATGCAGAGGATGGAGCCACCAGGCAGGAGGAGAAGAGGGACGCCAAAGAGGAGGTTTATGGATGTGGTGAAGGAGGACATGCAGGTGGTTGGTGTGACAGAGGAAGATGCAGAGGGCAGGATGAGATGGAAAGAGATGATCTGCTGTGGCGCCCCCTAATGGGAGCAGCCGAAAGAAGAAGTAGTTTCATAGAAATTAGTTCACCCATTTCTGAGTAATCCTGTTAACAGCCAATGACACAAAGTAAGACAAACACAGCCTCCTTGGTTCCTTGGTACTGTTCTTCTGACCTGCATTATTTTTACTACATTACAGAGTGAAGATGAAAACTTTTACAGCAGTACAAACTAGCTAACGCTAACGTCTCATCAGCAATTACACTGTGTTGACTATAATTTCCTGTAGATACGTCAAAACTGAATCTTCTTCATAAATCCAGATATTGTCCATTTATACCCTGCAGGTTTCATCATCTATATATAAACAATACAATTATAAAATAATTAGTCTCTCTGGTTTAGGGTTCAGGATCTTCAATAAGTGTGCAGTGAAATTATGATGTTTTGCTGCCAGGATGAAGGCGTTTACCAGACTGAGTCACGTGATGCGTGGCGATCTGTACTCCGTACGTGCGTTTACCTCTTAATTAACATGACTTTAGCCCGAGCCGCATCAGCCATTGGCGAGTGTGAGAGGACAGTCCTGTCAACAAAATCATGTAAAATATTAAGCTGCAAAAAATAAATAAAATAAAAAAATTTAACAACTTCAATAATTTATTTGTGGACTCCTACAAACCATAATTTTTTAATCCATTACTGTAAAATCGTTTTGCTAAATATCATGCTGTATACCAACACGCTATTAACCTGGAACCAAGATTGACACACGATAATAATCTGAGAAAGAAAAAGTGAAAATGCCTTAAAAAAAAGAAAAAAAAGAAGCAAAAATAAAAGCTAATCTATAATGAGAAAAGGTAACGCTTGTGCTCGTGTATGCGTTTGTACCCTGAGACTTGGAAGTGTCTAATAAAATTCTCCACAGCTCCCAGTCTCATAATAGCAGCCGCTCTGTGGTCCTGGTTATCCGCTTCATTCAGGAACGACGACACACACTCGTACACAGGTGTGTAACTGCATAAAAAATTTAAAAAAAATGACAGGTTATTTCAGTGTACGAAAGGAGACAGCAGTATGTTGATATTTCAGTGCATGTCTGAGCCTCTTGTAGCCATCCTGCTCGATCAACGATGTCGCCGACTTCCACATTAACACACTAAAGATGAACAAATCAAATCAACGCCCAACCACCTGTGGCACAGATCTGATTGTAACTGCAGACGATTTGTAATAATAACAACATCACGAGCACAATCTTACAAACTGGACTAACGCCGCGTTAGTGTTCTAGGGTTAAGATGTCTATGGAGCTCTTTTTCTCGATAACACCCTTGGCGGGGAGGGGGGTGAAATTTTCAAATTGCTTTTATAGACTAAACCAGTGGTTCTCAATCCTGGTCCTCAGGGACCCCTAACCTACACATTTTCCAACTCTCCCTGCTCTGCCACAAGCTGATTAGCTCATTCAGGTGTGCTCAGCCAATCATGTGTTAACAGACACCTGAATGGAACCAATCAGGTCTTTGCAGAGCAGGGAGAGATGGGAAATGTGTAGGTTAGGGGTCCCTGAGGACCAGGATTGAGAACCACTGGACTAAACAACAGACGGAATCCAATGGAACTTGAAAGGAATGCATTATGCCTCAATACTAACGTGAACTCGGGGCAAATTCATCCTTCTGCCCCCTTGGGGGGTGGGGGTGGAAATTTTCACATCGTCTTCATTCACTAAACAATGAACGGAACTCAATGGAACTTGAACGGAGTCCATTATACCTCATTGTAAACACGCATGCAGGGCGAATTTGCCCGTCACTGTCCCATGGGGGGCATAGGGAGTAAGGGGGGTTGAAACTTTTAATATATGGTTACATGGAAACTGACTTCATTCACCTTCCCGCACTAACAGGAAGCAGAGTCACGACATCACAATTCACACATTATCCGCATTTTTGACCACTGGTAGCCATTCAACTATGCTATTTCACTCAAGCGTCAGACTCATGGGATCCTATATGTCTGGTACCAATACAAACAAGATCGCTTGATAGGACGAGTGTTAGCAGTAAGCGCTATTCAAATTCAGCAAACTTTTACAGGCGTACATGTGGAAGTGACCGACTATTCTCTGGTTCTGTGAGGTCAATTAGGCCACCGTGTCAAGTGAATAAAACAACAAGAACAGGGCCCCGGTGTGTAGTTCACTTGAACTTGTTTGACTATGCTGTACATCTCGCAGCCCACTAACAAATAACCACAGAATAGAGCGGCCCTGGTCTCACGTCCTTTCAGGAGACCCAATGGATAAACCGGCACATCCCACAAACATGCACTGATGCTGCACAGACATTATTGCATCATGTGAGACGTGCAGGACGCAGCATCTAATTTACATGCGAGACCACAGAAATGATGTTTAACATGCCAAATAACACATGCTAACACATTCAGGGCTGGAATTTGGATTTGACCAGGTTCACGCCGCTGTTCCCGCCTTAAAGGGATCATCTGTGTAGCTCATAAACTTTTCCTGGAGTTTGTTTAAAACTAATGTTAAGGTCGCTCTGTCCCGTCACTCACTCGTGGACCAGGCCTTGCTGGTTTGTTTGGGTCACACCACATTCTGCTGCCGCCTTCCCCATTAGGAATGAGGTGAACTTTGCAAAAAGCTCTTTCCTGAAGCTCTGCAGCATCGTCTCTGGAAGAAGAAAAGGACAATACAAATGCAATAACACTAACACAGATAAAGTTTCATCCGCTAAACTCTGAAGGAATCCAAACAGGCAGATTGTTTACATCTGCGGCTTTGTGACTGTGAATGCAATGTGTGCGTTTGTAGCCCACGTGACTTACGTACCTGCATGTCGGAGGTGAGCGTCTATTTCAGACAAGGTGATGTCAAACAATCTCAGTCCTCCCAGCAACGCACCGTTTCTGAGGTTGCTCCAGAATTCACTTTTTTTGTGGCTGTTGCAGTGGCACACGCCACCCTGAGACCACACTTCACACTGAAGACACACAACAACACTGAGTGGAAAAAAACCCGCCAAAACATTTAGCACTTTTCATGACGCAATCTGCCAACAATCTGCAGAAATCCACCTGTAACTCATTTTGCTGTAAAATTACTTCACCGTGCGCACACAGAAAAATATTCAAGTGCTTTGATCATCTCTTAACAATTTCAGTGGTTTAACCATATTGTACTATTGCATTAATTGAACATTGGAATAACTGTTATTTGCAGCCTAAATTCCTTTAAAAAAAATGGGGCTCATCATCAACAAATCTGGTTTTTTTGTCAATTTGTTAACAGTGTCTGCTTTTACCAATGTGTAGATGGTGGTTTCTTGTCAATTTGGAGTCACAAACAACAAGAATAACTTAACAGAACATCTCGATTCCATATGATAAAGATATATTCAGTAATGAAAATAATGAAAAAGTTTTATATGTCTATTTAAAATCACCAAAATATGTGACCACTTTTCACCCTTAAAGATGCACAATTTCTTTAACATGGCCCCCTGCAATTTATAAGAAAATCTAATTGTATATAGTCAGGTTTTTGCAATTATTTAATTGAGTCATCATCATCATCATCAACTGTCTTTGTGATGTCATGTACCAGGCAGTGCATCTACAAAGAAAACAAGCTTTAGTTTATTTGAAAGTGAGGTGTGTAATGTAATGATAACTCAATTAAATTTTTGTTGAAAAACAAGTGTTTCTATATTTCATATTAGATTTTGTCAACCCACTGACAAGGGGGGAAAACCCTGAAACACCACATTTTAATTGAAACTCTAGGGTGCCTAAAACATTTGAAAAGGACTATGGGTGAGATCTTAATTAAGGAGTATGGATATACAATTCTATGACGACGTTTAAGGAACTATAATGATTTTTGTTTTCCAAAATGATCAGTGCAATCCATCATCCCTAAAATAAACGCAAACTCTGCAAAGCTTTGTTGCAAATGCGTCAGATTTGGTCAAGAACACTCAATGATTGATTGACAGCCGACTGAGCACCAAACAGTCTAATCACAACACCGCGATTTATGAAAGGCTGCGACTCGTGCTGCTGCGTTAACATACCGATGAGGCCAGCTTGTCACAGATGTAGCAGAAACACTGATCACAAATAAGCTGGTTACCCGCCACGGGCTGAGTGGTGTCATGATCTGTCGCCCTGATGAGATAGAAAGAAAATAGGTACCACTGGAAAAAAGAAGAACAGCACTTTTACATCGGGTGTGGAGATTTACTCACGTGAAAGGATTTATAGGACAGTCGTAGCGTGCGTGAGGCAGCACCTCAGCACGGCGAGAGAAGGTGACAACCAGGTCTTCATCCAGCTGACTGGGAGATAATACACAGTCTAAATCAAGAACGAATGAAAGAGAAAGATGATTAATGCTCCAC
>OMMV01235472.1:0-19256 GCA_900302635.1 Chatrabus melanurus
GTCCAAAACCACAAATTTTTAGTTGAGGCCAACATGCACTTAGCTGCTTAGGTAAATATCAGTGTGCAAAATATTAAAGAATTTGAACATATGATTTTCATTTTATTTGTGGAAATCTGTGGATTTTCTAATGTGTTTTCCTTTAAATTCCCATTTTAAATTGCATTTTCCTCCATTTAACAAAAATGGACTTCGAGGGTTTTGTAAATGAACTCTTAATTTCCAAATTTAGATTTTATTTTATTTTACACAGTTTTGTGTCAATAGAACAGTTATTGTTGCACAATTCTGGAAAGTCTGACACATATGTTGTTAGCATTAGCTTATGCTCCATTATTAGTGCAATCACCCCCCCCCAAAAAAAAGAAAAAAAAGAAATCTACATATATTTGCTGGGCACACTGAGGTCAACGTGGTACACAATCAAAATTCAACAAATTTGAACTTTCAATGCAGTGCACATTGTGTTCCTTCTGAGACTATCACAATGCACCACATACACAAGGGAAGGAAGAAAAGAACAAAATATGTTTTACTGTGATAATCTGAACACAGCAAATTGTCTTTGCTGCTTCCTGCTCAGATTTCACTATTTTGAGACATTCTTTGGCCTTCATGTTGTCACAATCTGAAATAAAAATAGAAAGCAGTCATATCTTTGCAGGAGAATGAAGGTCCAAGTCTTTAGGGTCCTGGTGCTTCCTGTCTTACTGTATGGTTGTGAGACTTGAACACGAACCAGTGATCTAAGGTGACGACTCGATGTCTTTGGTACTAGGTCTCTTCGGATGATCCTTGGGTACCACTGGAATGACTTTGTGTCAAACGAGCGGTTACTTAGGGAACATCAGGTACGATGTTTTGGCCAGGCTGAGCATTTCTCAACGCTTGATCCAGCATGCTGAGGACCCCAGCTGAAGAAGGCCAAGGGGGCGCCCACATTTCACCTGGCTGTGGCAGATAAGCAAGTCCTTTGGACAGGTGGGGATGGGCCGGTTGTCTGCCTGGGTGGTTGCCATCCAGGACCCAATGCGGTTCCATAATGTGGTGGATGTGGCACCGCGAGGCACTAGCTCATTCTCCCAGATCTGACCTTTTTTGTTGCAGGATTGCTGTTATGTTTTTCAGACATTAAATCAGTGCTGATGCTACACCTGCTAACCACTAGATGGCACTGCAGTATTGACTAGAAAAGCATCTACCAGTGGGCAACACATAACTTCACAGACAAAAGCAAGATGTCTCCAAAATACAGAAAGCACTTATTGTCCTTCACAATATGCTGTCCATCAGGTGGTTTAAATTTGCATTTAGTTTCAGGAGACAACAAACATACATCACATTAAAATGTAGAATAATAGCTGGAAGCCTCTGTATTATAAGAAGCTTTTTGTGTTTTGATGTTCCCGAGGGTGGTAGGTGACAGGTGACGCCGCCGCGGCGGTGATACTCGGAGGGGGGTGGAGGAGCTGCAGCTTATTTAGTGTGGAGAAAATAAATCTATGCCCACCCCAAACAGTGTGACTGTGCATAAACGCATCTTTATCACTGTGTGGAGACGACACGGAGTGTTCTGGTGATCCGCACAATAGTCTAAGGTTACGCACCGCCGTAACTTTGCTCTTTATAGGCATTGACCATGACTGTTATGGGTTTTATAAATGTCAAACCTGAGTGAAAGTGAGTATGTTTCGCTCAACGCACACCCACGGGCTTCATGTGTCAGAGTGAGATATAAAGCATTCGCATGAACGGTAGCAGCTTCGGCTTCTGTTTTGTTGTTCAGCGTGCACAAAACACAATAAAAAACTTAAGTACACCAATAACTGTGTCTCCAGAAGAGGCTCGGAAAAGAAAATGTACAGTAGGAGAATCGCATTTAGTCAAGCAAGCCTTTGCGTGACAGAATCTGAGTAGCTTTGGTTAACCTGCTGCGTTGGTGGTGGCACTGATTATCTCCACAGAACCGCCCTGGGACCTGGATGGCAACCACCCAGGCATACAACTGGTCCATCCCTATCTCACGAAAGTAACCATCTATCTGCTGCAGCCAGATGATATCTGGGTGTCCCCTTGGGCTTCTCCGGCCGCAGGGGTCCTCCACATTGAGGCACCTGTGGCTGGATCACGACAGAAGTAACGCGCCACATGGTCAAAATGTCGTAGCTGACGTTCCCTCACAATGCAAGAGATACTCCTCAACTGAGTCTCCCAAAGTAGCTGTTCGTTTGACACAGTCATTCCAATGGCGTCCTCCAAAGATGTCGGCGTCTTAGAACATCGAGAAATCTTTGCAGCATTGATCCAAGATGTCAAACTGTGATATGTAGAACCTTTGGCATCCGTATAGCGATGCAATGGGCGTCCTTAAACTTTGGTATGTGGAAGAAGCACCTGTAAGGATCCCCGCTTGGGGTTTCAAGTACTCCCACGAGCAATATGACAATATCCTATTTGCTCCCCATGCCAGGGTAATGGTGAAGCTGCTGGAAGCAGTGCAGTGGATTCTGTAAGTGACGTCCCTACAGAGCAACTGTTAATAACTGCAGATACAGAACTGAGGCCTGGCGGAAGTTCAGTCCAACTGTGCAAACGGCAGGGATCCTTTTTCCTCGTTAGCTGGAACTGCGAGTAAAGAAAGAACTTCAGGGCCTCTACTTTATTTATTTCGGCTGCCGTCTGTACCTCTAAATGAATCAGCAGGAAAACTCTCTATACGCGCGAGCAACGAAGGGGCGGGTTGTCCTGTAGGTGTCCAGGCTGGCAATGAAAAATGGGCTACTGGAAAGAAACCTAAAAGACAGAACATCAGTCTCAGATCTGACATAAGAATTGAAACATGGAATGTCAGAAAACTGAAAGAAAGTGGTAAACTACGTACACACAGTATGTACAGAAATAAAAAGAAACAGCATCCAAATGGGAGTTTCATAACTTTGGAAAGAGACCATGTTATCTATTCAGGAAAGAAGAATTACAGTTATACTCTCCAAGGAAATTAAAGAATCACTGATAGGATATAGTCCAGTTTCAGACAGAATTATGAAAACTTGACTCCAAGCAAAGCATAACTTAAGTAAAATTCAGTACAATGCACCCACAAGTGCTGCTAGTGATGAAGAAATGGATAATTTCTATGATGCCTTACAGGAGACTATGGACTCTATCCCAAATCGAGATATCAAAATTGTAATGGATGATACAAATGCTGTAGTCGGAAAAATACTGCACGAAACTGACACGCATGGAACCTTTGGTCTACGTGAGATTAACAAAAGAGGTGATGACTTTGTGGAGTTTTGCAAAGCAAACAACCTAATAATAGCTAACACTTATTTCACACATCACCCTAGACATCTGTACACGTGGACATCACCTGACGGAAAAACTCCAACCGACCAGATTGATCATATTACCATCTCTCAGAAATGGATTAGCAGCATCAAAGACACAAAGACACTCTCAGGAGTCGACTGTAACAGGGTGATTCTTTAACTAGGGGGCAAATTACAGGTTCCACAAATGATAAAAATAAACAAGTTCTTCAGAATATTTTAATTCCTGTTGCATAATCAAACTGGATAACAAGGGATTTCAAAACCAACAAAAGCAGCGCACTTTGACATTTTAAATTTTTTCATAACAGTCCAAAACAACATGCAACGGAGTTGAATGTAACGGAGGTGACTATTTCATCTGTTCAGCCTTCTGAACTGCCACATGGTAATTCTTTGGATTGAAAGTAATGTTGCATTGATGAGTGATCTACAAGCCATATCTAATCCATAATATATTTATTAAATTCTCTGATAAATAATTTGTCAGAGGGAGTAACAGAGGTGATGGGAAATAAAGCTACTTACTGATTTTTGGTTGTTTTTCTTCAGAAAGTTAAAACGTTTTGACATTAAACCTGTCCACCAGATGTAACAAGACATCTGATTGGTCCACTCAGTAACTCAGCTGGCTACCAGCAAAGCCCAAACATAACTGAGTTGTCCAAAATTCAAGGACTAACATTTTGAGCTCAGGTATGAAAAATGTAAAATTTTGGAGCCTGGAACTTGCATAGATAATAATTTAAACATGACTCAAAGCAAAAACAACAATAATAAGGTAAATTACCAATTATTCTGTCAGAAAACAATAATCAACATACCTTTAATTAGGAATTTTGTGCATTCCTCTCAAATCAATTTGAAAATTTTGAAATAATACATTAGTTGTACCTCTTTTGGTGCTCATCATTTTATCATGTGATCAAACTAGACAAAATAAAATCACTGGTACATCAATGTTTCAAGTGAGATTAAAATTAAATGCAGGTGAAAAACATGGACCCTAATGTGCCCCTTAGTTGGAGAATTACCCAACAGTGACCACCAGCTGCTGACAACTCAGATCAAGATACGACTCAAAAAACTAAAACAACCCCCAGCCCCATTAAGGCTAGACTTAACAACAATTGATAATGCATACAGAGTCCAAATATCAAATCAGTTTAAAGCCCTTTTAGAATGTGAAGAACAAAGAACTCCAAATGAACTCTGGGAGGAAGGCAAAAGAAATATCCTGAATATGGCAAAAAATACAATTACCAAAAGAAAAAAAAATATTAAGCAACTGGAGAACAAATGAAACCATTCTTACAATTGAAAAGAGTAGAAATCTAAAAGCTAAAGGACTAAACACTGAAGAACAGCAGAGAATCTATAAAGACTACAACGCACAAATTCAAAGAATGAAAGAGAGATAAACACTTGACTGAGCAATGTGAGAAAATGGAAAAATACTTAATAATGGCTCAGACATAAAATACAGATGGAAGTCATTGTGTGAAGATCTGTACAAAAAGAATGACTATCGTTTCAAATATATACAACCCGAGCCTGAAGACACTGAATTAGAACCACCACCCCTGTCTTCAGAAATTAAAAAAGCTATTTACCAAATCAAAAATGGCAAAAGCCCTGGAATTGATGAAATGGACAAAATGCAACCACATTCTTCCATAAACTATGTGCTGCCACTGGGAAACAAAAGAAGGGCCAGAGGATTGGGTAACATCTGTCTTTATTCCTATTCCAAAGAAAGGGGATACCCTGAAATGCATAAATAATAGAACAATTTCGCTCATCAGTCACTACAACAAAATCCGCTTGAAAGTAATTGCTGGATGTATGAAAGCAAAAATGAATGAAGAAATCATAGAAGAACAATGTGGCTTCATACCAGGAAAGGGAACACGTGATTAAATCTTAATACGCAGAAAGGCAACTGTCCCAAAAGACGGTGTTCATTGCCTTAGAGGGATGGGGCGTGCCCAACAAAATTTGTGACTTTCTGACTCAACACCTGCAAAGCTGCACCAATCCCATGTTTTGATTGTTTGTTTGTTTTGTTTTTTTCCATGCCCATGTTGAACTCAGTGGATGAGGAGCTGGTCTGTTAATATGTAGACCTGAGTTCGAATCCCACTTGTGCTACCTGCTTGTGTCCTTGGACAAGACACTTAATCTGTATTGTCTCAGTCCACCCAGCTGTAAAATGGGTACCGGCCTTGGCTGGGAAGTAACCTGTGATGGAGTGGTGTCCTGTTCAGGGGGAGTCATGGACTCTTGTCCGCTTCATGCCACGGAAACCGGAGATAAGCACCGGTCCGATGGACCTCAGGGCCTATAAGGACTTACATTACTTATCTTGAACTTTATTTACATTATTGATGAGCATAAGCAACAATAAAACTAAATCAAAAGTGCTCAGAGAGTACAGCATTGCCACACCCAACAGTGAAAAAAGGACTTAATTTGTGTGTGAAATTTTGCATCCTTTGACCCTGCCCCGAGTGTGATTGGTCAAAAACAGTGGATAAAGAAGTTTTACTAACCTGGTTCAACAGAGGTCCAATGGATGGGTCATCCATCACCCGAACCCTAAACTTAACCCTAATCCCAATCACAACCAAAACATCAGATGTCAAGCAGTGTTATCTCTGATTTCCTTGTCCTATTTCTGAGACTATCACTCTACCGACACAGCGAGGCAGCGTTTGTTGATTTACTGATGCCAAATGGCTCTGACAAAATGTCACTATCTGATGCCTCCAAATGTGAATATGCTGCTAGAACATTATATACTGTAATGATATAAGTAATGCTTTCAGTGACACATAATTACAAAGACATTTCAGAGTCTAAATTAATTAACACACTGGAAGAGAAAAGAAACCCTCAATTCATCAGCAAGTGAGATGAAGTATCTGGTCATCATGACAACGAAGCATCCTGGTAGTCGTGGTGAATATGTGATTATATCTGTAAAAGGCTGGATACATGATATTCTTAAGAGACATGGTTGAGATGCTGCAAACACATGTTGGACATGCCTTATAAACCTTCAGAGGAAGACACCTTTGTAGAGTGGGCTGAGGTGTGAATCGTTGCCTATTGCCTTTATTTCCGTGTCTGATATTCTGATGAACTATAAATCTTGAGAATGAATGGACGAGTGGGACACTCTTACCAAAGTTTGGACCAGATGTGGGAACATCACCAGCATGGACTGTGATGTTCTGGTGAGTTGACATCTCTCCAGTGCAGAGGGAGGTTACCAAATCAAGGCTAATTATTCAAGAAAATATGCATACACCACCGGGCTAGCATTTAGGTTGCGAGCATATTAAATGGACGATAATACTTTGATAATTCCTGCATCTGCTTCCTCAGCATTATCCATTATCAATTTCACTTAGGACACTGGTCTGAGCTTTATTCCATAAAGGATTCAGATGGTGCAGCTTTGCATTATAACTGCTGACTGCAGAAGACATTGGCTGGTTTCCGGTTTCATGGTCTACCACAGTTTGAAAATACCACAGTTCCAAAACCGCTAAGGTTTCCTGTCTTACGTTGGGAGCTCCATAAACAAACCTGACGTCATCCCAGTTGGTTCAATCAGTGAGCATCATGTAGCTAAAATCTGTGTCATGAGCAAAGGAGTACGGGAATATTTTGGTCAAAAAATAAAATGACCACAGTTTAAAGTAGGAAAGCCACCTGATAAGCAAAACACGCTTTTGAAGAGTAGCTGTAAGTGAAGGCAATACATCGTAACATAGGCTGGCATTAATGGGGACACCATTCCTGCTATATTAGTAAAATGAATATGCTAGGCTAGCTAATGATGCAGATATCATGGCTAATTAGCAACCAAATAGCAGTAAGCTTTTTCCATTTTCTTTGTTACTCACTTTGGTCACAATTAAAAACAAAATGCTACAGAACCAGTAAACTTCTTCTTCTTCCGGTGCTCCCGTTAGGGGTCGCCACAGCAGATCATCCGTCTCCATCTCACCCTGTCCTCTGCATCTTCCTCTGTCACACCAACCACCTGCATGTCCTCCCTCACCACATCCATAAACCTCCTCTTTGGCCTCCTCCTTCCTGGTCGCTCCATCCTCAGCATCCTTCTCCCTGTGTACCCGGGGTACCCCTCCTCTGCACATGTCCAAACCTTCTCAGTCTCACTTCTCTGACTTTATGTCTCCAAACCGTCCCACCTGTGCTGTCCCTCTGATATGCTCATTCCTAATCCTGTCCATTCTCGTCAATCCCAGAGAAAATCCCAGCATCTTCAGCTCTGCCACCTCTAACTGTGTCTCCTGTCTTTTTGTTAGCGCCACCGCCTCTAAGCCGTACAGCATAGCTGGTCTCACTACTGTCTTGTAAACATTTCCTTTCACTCTTGCAGATATCCTTCTGTTGGAAAATGATTTCTGTCTGATGGACAATTTTTTTTTTTTCAAACACGTGGTACGATGAGTCAAAGGATGTGCTGGTCCTGTGACGCTTTGCTTCTGAATTGATTCTGACAAACGCCAGGGGTTAGCTCTGCAATTCTGAGCAATGCAGAAAATAAATAAAAACTGTCGTTTCCACGAGACTCACAAAATTAAATAATGTGCCCGCATGTGTGAAACACTGTTAACACGTTAAAAATTGTTAATACTCTGCAAAGTTCAACATGAGCCTGGAAAAAACCCCACCCACCATACTGATGCCACCACACAGCTAACCAATCAAAACATGGGATTGGTGCAGCGTCGTAGGAGTCAGAAAGTCACAAATTTTGTTGGGCATGCCCCATCCCTCTGAAACAAGGAACACGATGTTTTCACCAGAGGTTATCAGACTGTCTCATAATAGCCCATGGTGAGACTGCATGAGCTAGTTTCTCCTATTTCACCTTCTTGGCCTGAGTTTGAGACCACTGGGTTTGCTAAGTTTGTAAAAAATAAGGGAGAATGAAGAAAGTGGTGTTGAAACACGCTTATGCACATTCCCCACATTTAAAACACTTCTCCCCCCAAATTTTTGTTTTGGACACGAGGTCCTGTGATGCTCTGCCAGAGGAACCCAAGGCCATCCAAATATTTCAGCTTGGACACGGCCCAGTTGACTTAGTGCTGGAGCATAGCGTTCCCAGAGCTGGAAGCCGGAATACTGACTTTGGGTTTTGGGAAACTGTAAGCCTCTTGTGCCTTGCTTCACTTTGTGTCTCTAAAGCAGACAGGCCGGTCTGACGGGCAGACGGCCACATGAGAGCGTGCCGAGGTTTCCCCGCCAGGCGCGACTTCTGCTGTGCCGAGCTGCTGACCGGCAGAGATCAAAGTCTTGCAGTTCACAAGCTGGGTGGAGAGCAGAGAACGTGGGTTTGTTCAAGGTAAAAGAGGAAAATTTTTCTCATTTTTTTTGTTTTTTTTCCAAAAATTATATCCTAACACATCGACTTAACTTCTGCAGCTTTTTCCCGTTATATAACACACAGTTGAGTTAACCTCACACTGTTGTTTCTTTGCATTGTGCAAAATGATATGCGGGAAATTCAATGGACTGCATTTCTGTAGCGCTTTTCTATCTGAAGTAGATGCTCAAAGCGCTTTACAATACTGCCTCACATTCCTCCATTCACCCACACACTGATACACCGATGTCATCGTGCTGCCATGCAAGGTGCTCAACTGCACACCGGGAGCAACTTGGGGATTAAGGACCTTAGCCAAGGGCCCTTAGTGATTTTCCGGTCTGACAGGGATTTGAAGGATCCTCTGGTCCTCACAACCTCACCGCTTTAACTACTAGACCATCACCTCCCCAGGAAATTAAAGTGTGTTTCAGTACACGACTGCATTGTAACACCACCCAATGGGATTCTTTAGCAATAACTTGCAGTTTGACATAAACAGCAGCATTTCCAATCATTGCTTTTCTCCTCCGTAGATTCTTTCGGTACATCTGTTTGTTTCTATCCCTGAAGTCAATGCTTTTTTTTTATTGTTTATGGCTGAAGTTTTTGCTTTTTTTTTTTTTTTTTTAAATGTTTGCCTCCATTCGGTTATAACACATGAATTAATCATTTCCATTTCAAGATAAGATTAACAAATATGGATATTAATTTTTTTTAAGAGTCTTTTCTCCCACTTGGCTTTAAGATAGCAGCTGAATGAAAAGTGAAAATCAGGCAAACACATCTGACAGATTGACAGAGTGGATCTGAAATAACAAACAAGCGTGATAATAGACAGAAGACAGGCTGGTAAAGTCTCCGCAAGACAAGACAAAGGAGCTCAGGGAGCTGACTGAATGAAACGTTTGATTTTCTCAGAAATCCTAATAGATTTAGGAACTATACGTACTGACCATGGAGTTTCCCAAAGCAGGTCAAAACCCTGTTCTTTCGACAAGAAAGAGGAAGCTGAGTGTAGCGAGCCAGAATAAAACCTGCTGCCAAACTATACCCAGGTATATTCTGGAACTAGGCCAACATAGTCCCCAAGATATAAAGTAGCCCAGGCTGGTTTACACCCCAGGGTATAGTTTGGGCTAACCCAGGCTATACCCCTCAAGTCTAGATTATACCCCCTTGTGTTTTTCATAAATAAATCTGCTTTTTAATCTCCACAGGTTTTTCTCCATTATAATTTTAAAAAATAACATAGCTGAGGAACAACAACATCAGTAACAATGCCAGTTTAGGTCACGCACAATACTACAGCTGGGGACTGTTCTTGGTACATTTTCCATTCAGTTCCGTGTAGCTTCTGTAACCTGGTAACATAATGAATATGAAAGTACACTGAGTATTGTAGTTTATAAGGTTGTGTCTAGTGAAATGAAACCAAGTTTTAATAATGTATCCTTGATTTTATTTTTTTTTATATCCGACTGTGTGTGTTTGGGGCAGGGGGTAAGGTCTGGGAGCATGACCTGGTGCTGCACTTCACCGTATCTACCATGCCGTGGAACCGCCTTGGGTCCTGGTTGGCAACCAACCAGGCAGACAACCGGTACATCGGCACCTCCTGAAAGTAACCATCTATCTGCCACAGCCAGGATGAAGCAAGGGGCGTCCCCTTGGCCTTTTCCAGTAGCTGAGGTCCTCAACACAGAGCTACCTGTGTGCTGGATCATGCTCAGAGAAACTTACCACATGTCCAAAATGTCATAGCTGAGGCTCCCTCACAATGCAACTGGTATTCCTCATCTGAGTCTCCTTAATTATCTGTTCATTTGACACAAAGTCATTCCAGTGGTTCCCAAAGATCCTCCAAAGAGACCTACCAAACCAAAGATATGCAGTCTTCACCTTTGGTCGCTGGTTATGATCTGAGTCTCACAACCATACAATAAGACAAAAAGCACCAGGACCCTAAAGACTTGGACTTTTATTCTCCTGCAAAGGTATCAGCATCGCCAAACATCTCTATCCAGAAACTTCATGACTCCACAAGCTCTTCACAGGCATTTCTTGATCTCAAAGGTTGAGGACTCAGAGACATTCCGAGATAAGTGAATAAGTGTATGTCGGGGTGGGGTGGGGGCAGGTGTCATCTGACCTAGCAGGGTATGAAATAACCTAGCCTAACTAATAGCGCAAGGTATAAACAAGACGAGCCTGATGTGGAAAACAGGCTAGACCACTTTAACCGCAGGTACAGTCTGGGCACGGGGTATATCTTGGACTGTTACACCAGGGCTACGTGGACACTTCTGTAGTCCAGAGACCCGTGTGAGCTGGAGTTGTTACAGTATGAGATCTGCTGGTGATCAGCACACGTGATCCGTGGAGCAAAGAGATGCTTCCCTGTTTTTAATCAATCAATCACTCGTGCACCCACTCAGTGCTTTCATCCCAGTATGAGGACTGACTGCCTTCTGCACAATGCTCGTTTTCACATTTATTATCCCAGTAACGGCTGTTTAACCTGTCATGTCTGATTTAAGGAGAAAGTGGTGACATTTAGTGAGTGCAGGGTGAGGTGAGAGTCCCACTCATTCATCTACAAATCAATTTTAATCTTGCGATGAACTCCAGTCCTCCCATGTTTTATGCAATACTTTCATATAAACCCTTTTCTCCAACAGTGATAATGTGTAATCCTTCTTTTCCTCAAATATTCCTCTCTTATCCTTTGGCATTGATGATCTTCAACAAAACACCCAAACAGTGATGATCTCTCACTTCAACACGAGGCTGCAAAAGTCATCACTAACCCATGAATCATATAAGTTAGGTGTGAAGCGTGTGCGTGTAAATGTTACTACACAGAAACTGCTAAAACAAGGGCAGTTTAGTTCATCTCAACAGACTAGAAAAATATCATTACTTATGAGACTTTAGCGCTGCATTTGACACAACTGCCACCAATATGAGCAAACAAAGACACGGGGTTCCTCAGGGCAGTGTTGTGAACTTGCTCAGTTGATCCCGCTGGATGTTTAAACATTATATACTGAACAAACATAAAAACGCAATATCAGAAATGCGCATTTATATCACTTATATTTACCACACAGCATCCCGACGTGGAGTTGTATCAGAGTCTATGGATTGATTTGCCCCCTTGTGATGCAATAATGGTTTCATGCGTCCTGAGTTCATTTCAACGTTACGCTTGTTCTCTAATCGCACAGAAGGTTGACAAATCCCGAAATTGGTCTGAAATGTTCTTGAACTGTAGGCACGTCATTATCACTGCTTTAGCCCATTACATCAGTTGCAAGCATGTCCTCAACGACGGATGTTGAGAGACGACGTGCGTTGTCCATGCTGGAAGGCCATCATCACCTCGGAAACATCACCCACAGCTTTCTAGCGATATCAAGCAACTGTACCAAACTTTGTCCAACCACGAGTTGTTACCATAAAGAAAGATAACACATCGTCATACACCACAGGTCTATTGTCCAGTCCCCATCCCCGCAAACTTGTGGGAAGGGAAACTGAACCATAGAGCCAACTGTTCTGGACTGATCTACCAAATAATGCATTACATTTATCACATTTTGTAACGTGGGTAGATGTCTTCAAACCGTCATTACAGCAAATGGGGACATTATTCCCATCATTTTCACTTCTGATGAGTATGAACAGACCCTCAGCTTCTGTTTGATACCAAATATGTACTTACTTGTGGTTTCAAATAAATACTATGGATAAAAAAACGGAATGTTGCGTTTTTACTTTTGCTCAGTATATCATAGTCATTCAACAAACTGGATCAAATAAGTCAGAGAATGTGAGAAACGGAGGCTGAAAACATCACGTTTAATGGCAAATGGGCGGCTACGGCCCCAGCGAGCCGCTCCGTAGAGCCGCTCATGTACATCATGAATGCCTTTTCTTCGCCCTTCAAAGCTTAAAATTCTTTTGAAACACCATTGCAAATGTGCGCCATAATAGGAAGTAAAGATAACATTGAGAATCCACGCTGGGATCACATCACCAAAAAAAGTCATAAAATGATTAACGTCTGTTAAAGACACTATACAGGAGAATGCCTGGACTCATTTAAAATTTGCCCAGGAAATATTACAGTGGATGGAATTATAAGCGCTTGATTAATCTCTGCCTACCACTAATACACTCAGACCATGTATTAATTTCACTCTTTAAAGTTTGACTGACATTAACAAAGTTTTCATTAATCGTGTTTCATACCAATTTATATTTTCATAAAGCCTCTCCGACTCACCGCTTCATCCATTAGTTCTGTTAGTCTGATGCACACAAATGTGCGCGTACACGCACGCTTACACATGCATGTGCACACAGGCACATGCAGACACGCACACAATGTTTTGTCCAGTTCCATGTCAATTAATGGGTAATTAGAGCTACATTCATTTGCGTTTTTAATTAAGCGGTGCATAATGGGGATACAAGGCCCAGATATCGGTGTGGTATTTAATGGTGTGGAGGCGATTGCAGAGATGACTGTTAATTACAGATACACAGTTTGATTGCTTTCTGCTATCTAATGAATTGTCTGCCACGATAAATGGCTTCGATCTAATGGATGTGGTGCCAATGAACCCAGTGGACCGCCAGCTTTAATAGCAGAGAAAGTTTTTTTTCCTCTTCCGTGAGTGAAATTGCAACTCCGTGCTACTTTGGATGCTTTTAACAAAATGCTTTTTAGTATGCAGAGGGTAGCGTTACTTTAAGGTCTTTATTTCTGACATACAAAAGCTTGAACGGCATATTTAACAAACTTCTTGAATACTGAACGGGTGCACTCAGAGCGTGCACACATTCACCAAAGCTGAGCAATCTTTATATTTTGCAATGGGTTTAATAAAAATGTTGCATGCTTGCAGTTGTACCTGTGACAATGAAGCAAATTCATTACATGCATGCTTCACTGTGACAGATCTTTAGCCACGTGCATAAAATTTTAGTTCTGCACGACCACGTACAAGTGACCCGTTTCAGATCTTTTGCGCACATGTGGCACGCATCAAATCTGCACTGCGAAAACATAAACTGCAAAAATGCAGATTGAATTGGATATTCTCAGATCCAGTTTAGGCCACATGCATGTGTGGAGATAAATCAGATACGTGTCGGATATCTGCCAATGCGACTGTGGTCTAAACACACAGATCTGAATTTCCCCGTCATTCCGACACTGCACACAACCAAGCTGCAACAAGTGCTCTGTCCTTCTTCTTCTCTCTGAAAACGCAAGTCGAAGAAAATAAATACCTTAAGAGAATTTCTTCTTTTCTTTTCTATGGCAAAGTTTTGTTTGCATCTATGCCTTTGTATCCAGATGTCCAAAACGTTATCTTAACATAAACCACAATAGAATATTGCGAGAGCATGCACAATTCTAGAATTCTATAAAAACTATAAAATTTTTATTTTTAAATTCTCAATTTATGTTGCTTGAAAAACACAGAATTTACAACAGATCAAACAGAAAAATGAAACAAAGGAATCATTTAAGCCTTGATATTTAATCATATATTCCCTGATCCAGGAGAAAGTACATTCACATTTTCACAGACGCACAGAGGCGATCACACATCCTCCATCCTCCTCCATCAGTTGGCAGAGGTAAAATGTTCAACATAAAGGGCATCACTTTTGCTCGATATCCAGACTGCAAAATATCAAGGCCCCACATTTCTCACATTCAGCTGCACAAACTCAACTGTCACCCTGAAATTTCCCGTAACCACTTTGGGCTGCTATTTCCAGCTGATCTCCCGTGGGCTTCGGTGGGTGAAGATGACATTGAAAACGGTCTTTGCTTTTTGGGGACTTTCGCGTGTCTCTGTTATCTCAGTTTACAGAACAAGCTCCAGTGTCCCACGGTGCTTAGAAACACGATGACCTCACGAGGACACACAAACACATCACTCTCAGCGTTCGGGTCAGGATGATCCGACACTCGGGATGTTTGTGGAGTGTGAACGCGCCGGAGCTGCGAGTGCTTCATTCCGTATTCAACAGGTGGGTACAAACTCGTAAAGACGTCACCGTCTACAGGACCGGCAAGGTGACGTCACCGCCCGGAGACAAGCGGCCGTGATTCCAAAATAGCCTGAGTCGATGAAAAAAAAAACAGAAGTGCAACTTCCAAAAGGCCTTCTGCTGCTGTTAAAAATGCATGAGTGCCAGCGTGCCACTTAGACAAGAGAGTGGAAAGGTGGAAGACATGTTTGGGTGGGTGCACAGAGGGAAAGTGACACACCAGAAAGAAACAAAACAAAAAAAAAACATTCTGAAATGTATTATGCTTGTGAAAAAGAGAAAGCCTTGATGTTTTACTTAAAACATGATACTGGGGAGCAAACTACACTCGTAGACAGGGTTTCAGAGACCTCAACAGGAATCCTCTTATCATTAAGTTAAAATCGTTCGAGCCCCATTCTGACTTTCACGGATATGCATCCTGGAAGGTCACGTTTTGAAACCTTGTCCTTACCTTGGAGATGCTCAGAGGGTGTCCGTGAAGATCCTGGGATATTCCGTCATTGTGTCGCGGTTTGGTTTGAACCGTGATGGGATTTTCAACTCAAAAATGTATTTTTTTTTTTTCCCCATCGCAAACTTTGGTATACTTTGGTAATCCCTTGCAATAGACCCTATCGTATATTGCCAAAAATCAACCCAGAATGCATTGCGTCGTCAACCTCCGGAGATTTTGGACGTCAACCGAATTACCGGTCTCTTTCATGCAGTGTACAGTTTCCTTTCGCATCAGCGGGAGAATATGTTTTATTTCTACGTGTATCTACGAGAACGCCGCGCAGGTTTATCCAATTTTGGAAGCGTGCAGCCATGAAGCCTTGGAGAGGTAGCGACAGCGAGTGACTACAGCGTACAGCTCTGTTGGCGATCTGAACTGGACAGCAGTGCCGTGGACACGGGACTTTGAAACGGTTACCGCCGCTTCGTATTAGCGATGTTTATGCTCGCTGCTTATTGACTGCAGTTGGACAAAAGAAAGAATCAAAAAACACAAATCTGATGATAGCTTGTGCATCGTTACTGAACCTCACGTTGAACTCGTAGAACTTGGAAGTATCGAAGCAAACAAAGCAATGTGAAGCCCAAAGCAGCATCGGACAGCAGCGCGCTGTGCGCCACTTCAGCACTTCAAGTAAAATCAGCGAAATGCGGTTGTGCTGCAAGTTATGTATTTACTATTTATTACTTAGTTTGGCCGAACTGATTTACACATATTAAATGTATTTTTAATTCTCGCTTCCTGAACGCAGGTTGGCGGAAGTATGGCTGTCCTGAAATCTCGGCAAAAACAATAGTGCGCCTCCTACGGTGGCTCGTAAGTGACTATATGCGATAGTGAGAAAACATCAGTTACAGCGTTTTGGCCATGTGGCACGTTTCTCTGGGCATGATCCAGCATGCAGGTGCCTCAGTGTTGAGATCCCCAGCGGGCGGCAGGGCAAGACCAATGGGATGCTCATGTTTCACGTGGCTGTGACGGATAGATGGTTACAGTGGCTCTAGAAATTCTACACACCCTTAGGCTTTTACACATTTTAATTTCTGTATGCCATTTTGAAAAAGGAAAAATAATTCAGGCTTCTCTATATTAAAATTTCTAAAATTATATTCTTTAAACTCGAACCAAAAACAAATCTCTATAACACGACATAAATTAAATAGAAATATAAAAGCCAAAATATTGGGTTGCATAAGTAAAGGCACCCTTTGGTATAACACAAGTAAATCATGACTTTTACAGCCAGTTTTCTTTAGACACGTCAGGGGATGAACACATGAACATTTCCAAGTTACTGAATATGTCTTGGACTTCATTCACATCAATTATTAAGAAATACAGACAGTATGGTATTCTATGGTAAATATGTCTGGAGGAGGCAGTTCTCCAAAACTGAGTGACTGTGCAAGAAGGAGATGAGTGAGGGAAGCCACCAAGACACCTGTGACAACTCTGAATGAGCTAAATTGTTCTCTGGCTGTGATTGGAGAAACAGTGCAAATTTTGCATTTTGCACCAACAACTGCACAAAATCATGATGGAGTGGCAGAGAGAAGAATATTCTTAAAAAAAAAAAAAGAAGACTTGGAAAGTTCAGCTGCAGTTTGCCAGAAGGCACATGGGAGACTCGAGCTTCCTTCTCTGTCCCGCTGTGACTGGTGATGCAACAAAATGGCATACAGAAATTAAAATGTATAAAAGCTCATGGGTATGTAGACTTTCTATATCCACTGTACTTTCGACAGGTGGGGATGGACCGGTCGTCTGCCTGGGTGGTTACCATCCAGGACCTGAGGCAGTTCTGCAGGGTGGCACAGCACCAGTACGCACTCCCAGACCTGACCTGACCTGCACTCAGCGACGACCCGATCAATGTGAAACGAGCGTGGAAAGAAGCTCTGGCTCAGGATGTCCATGTCTGCTGTGGCATGTGGTTGGCTGACTCAGAGCTGGACCCTCCAGCTTGCAGAAGACATGTTGCGGCCTACGCCTCGGTTGGCACAGCCTCCGAGCGTGCAACTTTCTTCTGCGTTGCCAAGGTAACCTCTGGGCTGGAAGAAAACATTTCACTTACTGTCTACACAGCTGAGAGGCGAGAAAGAAAACGGTGAAAGAAAAAGGAAGAGCAGACTAGACGGAGTATGATTAAGGTATAATAAGTGTGTGTAGCGCGGCGGTATGCGGCGTTACTCATTTCCAATCCGCCGTTTTTACTGTCCCACTTCCAGTTCCATAAAACATGTTCTTGTAAACTGACAAAGTTTGTATTCTTAATGGCGCACCTGTAGGGCTGAATGTGCTCTTTCTTCGTGTGGAAACCACACATGCTGCATGAGGGTAACATGATGCACTTCGGAATGACCTGAGAGACGGCGGGATTTTTTGGCCGCTGTCACCGAAACATCCTTCTTGGCAGAAAAGTAGGAAAAGTCATATTCAGTGTGGAATTAAAAACACAAGAGATTAATTCCATCTCTGTGCAGCGACGTGGTTTATTGGCCACAACAGCGCAGTCATCAGTCACACAAAACGATTCTGACTCTGGTGTCGTTTTTTTCCCCCCAGCAATCTGGATTGTTAATTTAATCCCACATCAAGTTAAAAGTCTGGCGTTAAATCTAATATTTATGTATTGACGAGTTAAAACCCCGGAGGGATCGGGAAGGGTGCTGACAATGTGAGTTTCCATGAATTGGAAATGAGACAGCGCCCCGCGTGTCCTCCTTATATCGCACCACATAGATTATTTTGAAATTCATATTAGCGGCGGTGTGCAGGTGGTGCAGAATCAACGGAAATCCAAGTCCCAAGAGAAATCGGATAAGCTGCACAGTCTGAGAATAAAACGTGGTTGAAGAGGATTGTCACAGAAAGCTAAAAACAGGTTAACAGGTTTTAAAAACTGGCAAAAATGCACCTACAGCCTCTTTTACACATCCACTGCAACTCTGAAAATACAGACATTACCCAGAGGAACAGCCTATATTCAAGAAAAATTCATAATAAAACAGAAAAATTAACGCTCAAAATTTTGTACATATCCCATATTCCTCCACTGGAAGGCTGTGATGACATCACCGACAGCAAGATGGCAAATCATTTGAGCGAGAAAAAAAATGCATTAAGTCCTCTTATAGTTACTATTGTTAATCTGACCCCTAAAGCTAACCATAACCCTAACACACGTTTCTGAACGCTAAATACGAAATGCAAGTTGGGCATGTGTGTTGGAATTCATAGGAATATGGACAAAACATCGGGCTTAACTTTTAGTATGAAGTCATACGAAACGCGTCGGGGAGGAAAGCAAATGTCCAAAGCAGTTGGACACCAACACGCCGCCTCCAAAGTATAAAGTCCTATTGAGTCCATGGGCCCTATCTTGAAGGCGGACGTAAAACTGAGTTGCACAGTGGGTGCAAGTCCATTTGGGGTGCAAATTATTTACGAGGCAGGAAGTACCGGCGCATAGCCGAGAGCTGGGCCCAAAACAGTCGGATTCACAGTTTTCATTAGGCACGGGCGTGATGCAGGCCAAACATGATATCACAGTGGCATTTGTCCTTCCCTTTAAACCGGACTGCACCAGGCGTGCGCTGCTATGGTATAGAGGATCGCGTGCAAGTGAAAAGATTTCTGGTGCGTTAACAGATTAGCGCCAATCTGTCAGAGCGCACAGCGGACACCAAAGCTCCCTGAAGTGCATCTGCAGCAGTAAGGTTGGGTGAGTTCGGGCTTCTTTTTTTTTTTTTTTTTTTTTAAGCTGCAGTAGTGTAAAACCGTTAAAGGCGCAGTCACACCGAGATGTTTGGGCCAACATAGACATATTTCCAAATGTCGGTATACGCTAGCTGCTGCTGGGCTCTGCCGTCCTCTGCTGTCCTCCACCGATGAGTGCCGACCGCGTCCAAAAATTTCCAACATGTTTAAAACTCCA
>OMMV01235485.1:0-18463 GCA_900302635.1 Chatrabus melanurus
ACTTAGACGGATTAGTAAGATTGTGTGTTTATATATATATTTTGGACACTATGTACATGTGTTATATCTCTTGTTGGACTTTGTACTTTGTATTTCTGTCTCATTGATAGTATGGCCATAGCAGATGGTCCCCCCTCTGAGTCTGGTCTGCTTGAGGTTTCTTCCTATACTTATAAAACATCCAGGGAGTTTTTCCTTACCACTGTTGCTATTGTGCTTGCTCAGGGGGTGGGTAAGGTTAGACCTTACCCTTGTGAAGCGCCTTGAGGCAACTACGGTATGTTGTGATTTGGTGCTATATAAATAAATTGAATTTAATTGAATTAAATATTCCATACATATATATGGGTGGACAAATGGAGATGCAGCACCAAAATCAATACCCCTGAAAGACTACAAACTGGAGCAGTATGGGCACTGGCAGAAGTATTTACTCAAATGTGTGCCATTTTTTTGGATATTTGCTCAGTCCTATCATCTGCTTCATTTTAATTTGCAGCTGTGCTAGCAGCAGAGGTGGAACACCTCAGCATCAGTGAGTAAAGGTCCTACCATGTAGTGCTTCTACCTGTGCACCTACATAAAACAGGTGATTTCAGTGATGAGCTCATCTACCTGCCTGAAGAGTTGAACTAATTAGAATCAGCTCGTTTAGTGGGCGGATGGAACAAATATGTGGTCGGACTTTTACTCACTGAAGCCGGGGTTACCTAGAAGTATCACCTGCTTGTAGTATGAGAAGCAGAAAGTGAAATGTGAGGAAATGACAAAACCGGGAAACGATCAGGAGTCATGACTCTATTGGAAAGAACTATCTGACCTTGAAATATATAACCTGAGGCATTCGGTGGTGATAGTGGGGGGTGTGGGTGCGTTGTTGTACCACTGAGGGCCCTTTTATTACTCCTGAAGGGTCTGGTTAGAGGGCTGCCACTGCTGCACACACTGGCCCAGTTAAGGGCCACTGGTGACTTTCTATCTGGGCTATCACTGATCCCAAGGCAGCTGCACGCCAACGTGCGCACTCGCTCAGGCGATCTGGAAGTCGGCTGGGTTTGGTATAAGCATGATTTTACTGATTTAATCTGCCTTCACTCTCAATCCCACGCATGGAGAAGTTTTCTGTTGTTAATCCTCGCGTAGCCGAGAACGAACCTCGAACCTCCACCTCCTCAGAGGAGAGGGTGCGGAGGATTGTGCATGTATAATTTGAAGTGATCTGGAATTTTTTATGGCTGGAAAACCGTCGCCTCAGAGAGGGTTTGGACTGAAGCTGCAGGAATGTGTAATAAAGTCCGCACTAAAATGAAACGGCCAGTTTAATCAGTAAACCTGAGCCGCTACTGCTCGCGGTGGAGCACTACAGGATGATTGAAGGTGTTATCGTAAATGCTAACATTATTTTCTCCCCAGATTCACAGATATCCATCTTGGTATGTATGTATGTGTCGAGGGATGTGGTTTGAGGCCGGCAGCAGGTGCAGGTGCAGTTTATCAGTGCTGATAAAGCAGACCCAGCAACCGTGCGCTCAATCTCTTGGTTTTTACACTGAGGCTGGAATAAAGACAAACAAAACCCTGAGGACAGCAGGAATCATTATGAAATGTAAACTCGTGATAAACAGCTCAGTTCAGTCATCCGCTATCTCCAGTCTGCAGTCTGCACACAATACTAATAATTCTTAGTAAATGAGCAATTTTTTCTTCCACATAGAATTGTATAAATGATGCTGAGGTATTCCCGATGTATGCGATTGATTTTGCTCTTTTGAACTCTGTTCAATGTGCAGCTGTCGTGTCATTTTTATCACCCAGACCCACATAAGACCTGCAAATTTAAGCCACAAATTTAACTGGCGTGTAACCACTGCAGACCGAAATCACCCATGTGATCAGGAACGCACTGGCTTGAAGGTTACAGGCGCACCCTTGTATGTTTAATCAATCAAATCCGGCTGGACAAGGTAAAAGACCTGCACTTGTTCTGCCGTCACTACCACCAGTGAGGTGCCCTTGAGCAAGGCTCCTAATCCTCAGCTGCAGCAGAGAAGCTGCTCAGTGGCTAACGGATGAGACTGCGATCGTACCGGGCTGCTTCCAGCTGTGAGCTTAAACAGGGTATGTCTGGAAAATAGAGCACTGCTCTCAGTGTAACTATCCCGTCGTCAATACTACTACTACTACTACTACTACTACTACTAATAATAATAATAATGTTGCTTAATCTGACTCCTGTGTGTCCATCAGTCCATCCATCTGTGTGTGAACAAAATATATGAGAGTTTTGATCAGAATTTGAGTTTGAACCAAACTTGTTGAAATGATCGAGGGTCAGTTGAGGATGATGAGATTTGATTTTGAGAAAAATCGGTTAAAAATCAAAAGTCACAGGCCAAAGTTAAAATTTTGGCCCAATGCTTCTACACTGTGAACACAATTATTAGGTAAATTGTATTCCTGAGGATTAATTTTATTGTTGAAGAAATCCAGTGCTCTCAGTCAATCCAAAATGGTAATAAATCTCAAACTTGAATGTTTAACAAAGGAAAAGTGAGTTTTGGCTTTCTCAGGGGAATATATATGTGTGCAGCATATAGCATTTAGGCAACTAAAGGAAAAACTACAATTTTCCCATCTCACTTGTTTATTTTCATTTATGAGAGTAAGTATAAGAAATAAACAACTCAAAATTAACAAATAAACACTTTTGACATTTCAAAAATATTCAGTGACCAATATAGCCACCCTTCTTTTCAGTAACTGCCATGAGCCTTCCATCCACGGAGTCTGTCAGTTTCTTGATCTGTTGACGATCAACTTTTGGTGCAGCAGCAACCACAGCCTCCCAGATGCTGTTCAAAGAGGTGGATTGTTTCCCTCTCTGTAATTCTTATTTTTAAGAAGGACCCACAAGTTCTCAATAGCGTTCAAGTCAGGTGAGGGAGGGGGCCGTGTCATTATTCTGTCATCTTTGAGACCTTTGCTGGCTAACCAAGCAGTGGAGTACTTGGATGCATGTGATGGAGCATTGTCCTGCATAAAAACTATGGCCTTCTTGAATGATGCAGACTTTTTCCTGGACCACTGCTTGAAGAAAGTATCTTATAAAAACTGGCAACAGGTTTGGGAGTTGATTTTAAGTCAATCTTCAACCCGAAAAGGTCTAACTAGCTCATCTTTAATAATAGCAGCCCATACCAGTACCCCTCCTCCACCTTGCTGGCGTCTGAATCAAAGTGGTGCTGTGTGTCCATTAGTGATCCAGACATGGGCCCATCCATCTGGTCCATTAAGAGTCACTCTCATTTCATCTGCCCATAAAACCTTTGAAAACTCTGTCTTCAGATATTTCTTGGCCCAATCCTGATGTTTCAACTTGTGAGTCTTGTTCAGTGGTGGTCGTGTTTCAGCCTTCCTTACCTTGGCCATGTCTCTGAGCACTGAACACCTTGTACTTCTGGACACTCCAGGTAGGTTGCAGGTGTGGAATCTGGTGGCTCTGGAGGATAATGGGTTCCTGGTAGCGTCATGTTTAATTCTTCTCAAGTCTTTTGCAGTTAATTTGCAGCGTTTCTTCTCCACATGTTTATTGCAGCCCTCTTGACTATTTGCAACACAACATTTGATTTTTCTGTGATCATGCCTCAATAGCTGAGCTATTACAAGAGTGCACTATTGCATCCCTCTGAAAGGCTTGGAGTTGGAAAATATGCATAGAAATGATGATGAGGTCAGAAAACTTACTTGCCTAATAATTATTAGAAATCCAGGGACGAACTATGACTAGAACCAGCATAAGCCAGCACCTGAGTGAACACGAAAGGAACTAATATACTCAAACAGTGATTAGAAATGACGGACAGGTGTGGGTGATGACCAAATCAAAAGCACCTGGACAGCAGCGGGAGTGACACAAAGGAATACCAGAGGGTGCAAGAGGGCGCGACAGAAAGAGAGAGATCGAGTCAGGGAATGACAAAGACCACACAAGGGATTCAGAGGGCACAGAGAGAGAGAGAAAAATATATGAGTATTTAAACAAAAAGAGGAATATGAAGTACACAAAAGGAGACACAGAGGAATCTAAAGAAACAAGAACATGAGCAGGATTCACAGAACAAAATCAAAGAAATAAACCGCAATGCGCACGCAAGCATACACGCGACCACACACCGTGACAGTACCTTCCCCTCGAAGGAACGTCACCAGATGTTTCACACCAGGAACAAGAGCAGGGAGGGAGGAGGGGGCTGGAAGGTTGGCAACCACAAAGAGACATATTGGGAAGAGACATCAAAACCCAATCACCAAAATGAAAGGAACAAACCAACAAGGGAACCAAAAGGTGGAACACAAAACACAGAGCCACATGTCAGGTGGACGGCCCTGCAGCGAACAGAGAGCAGACAGACAGTCGGGGAAACGGCCGTGCGGCTGGCAGAGAGCAGTCACAAGGTCCAGTGGGTGGCTTTCTGTCGCAGATGATGAGGTGACCTTTTCCAATGGTCACCATTGGAAAAGGAGATGAGGCACGCTGGCTCCTGGCAGCCTTGGAACCAGGAAAAGGGGATGGTGTGGATGAGGCACATAGGTCACCGACCTCCCCTGGAGCAGGTGTGGATGATGTGTGCTGGCCTTTGCCTGCCTCAGGAGTAGGAGATAAGGTGCGCTGAAACATAACCACCTCCGAACCAGGAACAGGAGATGAGGCATCCCGGCCTACGGCCACCTTTGGAGCAGGAACAAGAGATGAGGTGTGCTGGCTTTCGGCTGCCTTGGAACCAGGAGCAGGAGATGAGGTGCACCGGTCTTTGGCCGCCTTGGAACCAGGTGCAGGAGATGGGGCATGCTGGCACGAGGCCACCACCGGAGCAAGAACAGGAGATGAGGCGCGCCGGTCTTTGGCTACCCCTGGAACAGAAACTGGAGGCGGGGCGTGTCGACCCTTGGCACAATCTGACGTTGATCTGACGTTAGCTAACGTTTACAGACTTCCTTTTAATTAGCCCTGTCAGTGCCAGTGGTTACACTTAAATCACCCAGGACCAGAGGAGTGTCACCTCTGGGCAGCTTCACAGAGTGAAGCTTGCAAGTAAAAAGTCTCCCTCTGCGAGATATCACTCACCGCAGTAAGAGCGTAGAGCAAGACAACAGACAGGACACCCAAAGAACACAGATGCCTGAGCCTCATAATATGCTTGCTGACAGGGGAGATATTTGATGCCATCGGAAGGAGCCAGTCTGCTACAGCAACTGATATTCTCTCAGCATACTGACCATTGGAGAGGCCAGACCAAAAGTAGGTGTGTCAATAAAAGTAATTAGTGACCAGCTGACTTGTGACAGGTGATTGTTGCTCAGGGAACTCATTTGTTAACACACGGATCATACTTGTATCTATAAAATCTTCCAGTTTAAGTACTTATATCAGTTTTAACTGTTCCTGATTCTTGTGAAGTGTGATGTTTGCTGTGCGAATGGTGGTGCAGGTTTATTAAAAGGCGAAAGCCATTTATGTATTTGTGTGTTTATTTATTTATGAGGTCTTCGTCAGTAAAAGACTGATATTAATGGACATTTCTATTTGCAGAAAGATTCTGTTACCTTGAGTTGCTGACAAAATGTTGCGATTAATCACTTGCATGCAGTAAAACTCCTTTTTTCTTTGACAGAGCGCTGAATGATGATGGTGTCACTTTGAAATAAATCGGCTTTTAACCAATCACCTTACAGTTAGCAGACAGCAGAAGGGATCCTGGTGTTGCTATAATGAAACTTCTCTGTGAATAACTCATGACTTTACCCAATGCATGTGCTGCTTTTTTAAATTTTTTTAGTGGGGATGAAACATTGCCCCCCAATGTCAAAGGATGCCTGAGGACTTTAAGAGCTCTTTGTTCTTCAGCCAAACTCTCTGCTGATCCGTGATGCACAGAATGCAGAAGCAAGCTTTTAAAAAGTGCAAATGTTGTGTGCTTGAGCTCTGCCACGCTATCAGATCAGTGTGACTGGCTTTGATCACTGAGGGGGGGGTGTGCGGCGTGGCCCTATACCCCCTCTCCATATGCAAATACCCAGAGGCTGTATTGATTTTGAATAAGGCTTTGTGTCTCCCCGAACTGCATACATGCATAAATTGTCTTCATTATGTTTTGGTCGGAGTCACGTCTGCTGTGTTTGCTTATATTTTAAAGTGATTTTGTTTTCAGCGGAAAAGGTCATGATAAACTCGAGTCAAAGCACAGCCAGAGGAAGTCTGTAAAATGTGTTGCATGGCCAGAATCTCCCACAGTAATCTTATAATCGCTCTTTAGATCGTTGTATATTTATTAATCTATCCACAGCTACGTATTTAAAAAAATGTTTTAATTATTCATGGTTCAAACTGTAAAGTGGATTTTTTTTGTACATTGCATTATGAGAAGTATCAGTTGCCTTTTTCCAGTAGCGATGTCCCTTGTCGACTTGGTGGTGGTGGGGGGTGCCTTGTGTGCCTGCATCCTTCTAACATATCAGGGCCCCCAGGGGTGGTGCAGGGCTGTTGAAGTTGGTGGGTGAGCTGAGATGGTACTACTCTGGTTCCCACTGCACTGCAAGGTGTATTTGAAGATTGAGAAGTATCACTTGCATGGTGAGGGAGCATCAGCTGTGACATTTTGCATCCAGATGCCTCAGTGTTGAGGACCCCAGCAGCTGGAGAAGGCCAAGTGGACGCCCGCGTTTCATTTTGGCTGCAGCAGATAGATGGTTACTTTTGAGAGGCTGTCTGCCTGGGTGGTTGTGGATGAGGGGACTGCTCCCAGACTTGGCTTGCACTATGAGTTAAAAAAAAAATAAAACAAATGGTCTACCAGTATGTAAACCTGGGTTTGTTTCCCGGTGATGCTACCTGTTTGTCTTTTTGGACAAGACACTTCATCTGCATTGTCCCAGTCCACCGAGCTATAAATGGGTAGTGTCCTTGGTAACTTGCATTAAACCCATCCAGGGGGAGTCGTAGACACTCATCTGCTTTACGCTACGGGGATAAACACCGGCACCAATAGGCCTCATGTCCTATAGAAGACTTCTTCTCTGGCATTGTCACTTTTAACCTATCCCTGGCTTAATTCAACACTTGTAAACCTACAAAAAAGAAAAAAAAAAGAATAGAAAGAGAATATCAAGAGTGGCACTCAGTAGTGCAAACCTCTGCTAAGGTGCAAAACACCCTTCACCTATATTAACCCCAAACCATACCCCAACCCTTCCACCCTTTGACTGATTTAGAGGGGCATGGACTATTTCCTGAGCAACTGATAGATATGCAAATTAAATAGATAAATAAATAAAAAAATACCCCATCTCTCAACGTTAATAAAGTGAAAAATGCTCCTTGATCTGCCCCTGAACCTAAATTTACATCTAAATTGAATGAGTTCTTTCTTGATCCATGTTCTGCCCCTCCAGCACGTTTTATTTAATTTGGTTGATAAATGTTTGTGTAATCATAATGACCACAACAACAAACAAATAACACCTTCTGTGAAAACATGAAGTCATTGGTGGAGGAAATAAACTAGACAAGTCGTGCATCGATTGCATGCACTCATTGAACTCCAGTGCGAATACAAACGGGGCTTCACAGCAAAAGCTGAAGTGCTAATTATTCCAATTATGTGATATTTTTTTAGTTAATTATCCAAGAGTTTATTTTAAAGTGTTATTTTAACATGCTCAGTGTTATGCCTTTCACAATGTTGCAGTTGTTCAGAGTTGTTCATACCCATGTTGATTTAATTCTCTGCAAATGTAATTTAACTCTCTGTGGGTGTCCATTTAACACCGCCCATGGCCTAAGTGAGAAATGACAAAAAGGAATTCTTAAGCCACACGTTGTGAGTTCATAATCGTGGTTTTCTGGCAGTGCTTTCACCTCAAACAGAAGGTTGTGGGTTCAAACCCAACCTGAAGCCTTTGTCAATGATGTTAATGTGCTCTCTGCAGTATGAAACACAGATTCATATAACGTAACACTGTTTGCATCAGAAGGTTAATATCTCTACATCTACACTGAAAAAAGTCAAACTTGGACTGACTTTAAAAAAAAAAATTACTGTAATTTGTTTCACTTAAATGTACCATAAACCTGGGTGACAAGGGTGAAAATGGTTTTCTTTTGCACTTAAACCAGTGAGTTTACAAAGAAAATTGTGAAACATTGCATTACTTTTCTTGAAATTCTGTCATCTTGAAAAAATAACTAAACTTTAGTTTGCAAACATCTCATTGGTTTGAGGGCAAAAAAATAGTTTTAAATTTTTGAAGCTTGTCACCCCGCTGTCCCTTGTCACCCCGTTTTAAAGTATTAAGTTTTCACAAATTGTATATATCATTTAAAGTTTCAACAAAATTATAAATGTACTTTAAGAAAAGTTAATAAAATTTAGTGTCATTTTTTAACATTGGTCCAAGTTTCACTTTTATCAGTATATCTATCTATCTAAATTGCAAGTCCGCTTTCACACATCTGTGCACCCATGAGCATGTTGGTCTAAAAATGCGGTGTAGTCATGTGCAGTGCCGTGCATGTGGCAGCAGAAAGTGACTGCACCATAGACCAGAAAAAACCTCGTGTAAAATCTAGGGCAGACTTTTTTTTTCTGCTTTTTACAAGGTGCAATATTCAGATAGCCTCACATAGGCGGGTTCATGACATGCTTACACTCTGTACACAGGGATGGATATGAGTGTATCATTTTATTATGAAGCTGAATTGAAAAAAAAATTAACAATGAAACATAAGTTTAAACTAATTGGGGGAAAAAACCAATCTGTAACTAGAAGCAGTGCTTAAAGCCCCACATGTGGGATGTCCCCGGGTGGAATAAACATGAATAAAACTTTTTTTATACAGAAACAAAATCTCTTTTTTATTACTTAGTCAATATACAATAACTGTCATATGAACTAAACATCAAGTGTCTATCATAAGTAGTTCCTGAGATAAGACCCAAGTACAGAAAGGTCACTTGGCGGTACATCATAATAGAGAGACAGACAGACAGACACGGGTCGGGCTCCCAGTGGAATACCACTAGGTGGTCTTTCCATTACATGGGACATCTCACAATAACTCTGGCTTGTACCATATTTTTGGACTGGTTTTCTTCCTTCCCCTGGTTGGCTGGACGGAACTGGCCACCAAAGAGGCTGTTTGGATATTAGGGGAAGGAAACGGGGGAATTCAGTTTTAACAAAAGGTCCAGACCTTAAACATGGTTGAAATGAAAATGCAAACTGCTAATAAATCAATAAGATGCATAAAAACAAGTGTTTTAACACAACAACACATTACAAACCCTAATCCCCCAGTCCAACCTTCACAGAAAAACAAAAACGCCATCACTCCATGTCTGAACAGAGCGCACAGTAATTTTGGTTTAGGTGAGAGTGAACAGTTTTTATCTTACTGTTAAAAGTGCTACAGGTGTGTCTGTGTTATTCCTTGAGGACATGATACTTTCGTTCATTCAGCATTTGCATGTGAGGTCTCTCTCAAAGGCCAGATACACCTTATGTGCACGGTGAATGGACCATCGGTGGTCAGGAAAGACATTCCGCAATATTGAGAACGAATTTTCACACATAGTAGTGGATGCAGCAAGAGTTAATCAAAGTTGCATAGCAGTCACTACACTTGGCATGGCTTGCAGCATTTTGCGGTATTTTGACAGGAGTTTTGTGTTGTCCATGTTGTGTTGGAAAACAAATCAGGAAGACATCACCTTTGCAATAAGGGGAAAAAAAAAAATTGAACAGGATAGGCCACGCTCTCCGGAAAGACTCTGCAACAAGCATCACAAGATCGGCACGAGCCTACAACCCACAGAGTGGAAGGAAACGAGGGAGGTCAAAAAACTGCTGGAGACGTTGCACCCTGAAAGACCATGAGGCAGTCAGCATCACCTGGCAGGAAGCAAAAGCTCTGCCCCCCCAAAAACGAATAAGGAGGAGAGCTGTGGTGGAGGCCCTATGTTCCCATGGGGGTAATGAGCACTAAGGGTGGGGGAAGGGAAGTGGCAACATAACCTTGCCGTAAAACCTCAGGAGTGTTTCGAGTGAGCCATCAATAATTTGCAGTACTGATGAAAGGTTCTTGCACCATCCCCAGCCACACATTCTATCCTTTCTTTAATTCTGGTTTTTCCTTCCCATTTTATTGTATATTTTGTCTGCATTTGCCCACATAGTCTGCACCATGTTTCTCCTGGGGGTTGCTACCTTACATTGTTAGCTGACGCTGATGTTAAGGGTGGGCGCCGCTGGCCGGCACACAATGTGCCAGTGTTCAGCAGGTGGCATAGTACATGTGAGTTTAACTACAGCTGTTCAGAATTTTCCATCATCCATGCAGCACCCAGTAAACATCCAGCAGGTGGCAGACACGTCTATGGCAGCTATTCTCAACCCTGGTCCTCAGGGACCACCTAACCTACAACTTTTCTGTCTTTCCCTGTTCTGCCAAAACCTGATTCACTCATTCAGGTGTCTGTTAGCGCTTGATTGGCTGAGCACACCTGAATGAGCTAATCAAGAGGGAACGATGGGAACATGTCTAGGTTAGGTGGTCCCTGAGGACCAGAGTTGAGAACCACTGGTCTATGGGATATTACATAGACAACACAAAGTTGCTCTTTGGATTTATCAAGTCTAGTCATGTTTTGGTACATGCACTGGTGCCCCTTGTCACCACATCCACCACACCATAGAACCAGCCTGGGTCCTGGTTGGCAAATACCCGGGTAGACAACCTCTCCTCTTGAAGCCAGGTGAATTGTGGGCATCCTCTTGGTCTTCCCCAGCCACTGGGGTCCACAACACTGAGGCAGCTGTGTGCTCGATCATGCCCAAAGAAATGTCACAGCTGATGTTCCCTCACAATGCAATACTCCTTATCCGAGTCTCCCTAAGTAACTGCTGATTTGACACAAAGTCGTTCCAGTGGTACCCAA
Source organism: Chatrabus melanurus (assembly GCA_900302635.1). Taxonomy (NCBI): domain Eukaryota; kingdom Metazoa; phylum Chordata; class Actinopteri; order Batrachoidiformes; family Batrachoididae; genus Chatrabus; species Chatrabus melanurus. The sequence goes on from OMMV01235485.1 coordinate 10,995, forward strand.
GAGTCCTCCAAAGAGACCTAGTACCAAAGATATTAGTCATCGCCTTTCGTCACTAGTTAGCCTCCAAGTCTCACAGCCACAGATCGTCACGACAGGGTCCTTAGTGTGTGAATAGGTAACACTGTTTAGGCTGTGATCTAGACTCCATCTGCACTGATGCCACATGTGTTAACACAGTTCTGGTTGTCAGGTGTCGGGTGTGACTACAAATTCCCCGACTTAAACTTTGCAGGATTGGAATGGTTTGTCAGCAGTGTGTGCTGCTGTTTTCAGAGTGTCATCCTGGAAAACACCATCATTTGGATTTCATTCAGCTCATGTGGCACACCCTTTGATGGTATCAACAAACACAGTGTGATAACACAACAGTAATAAATGAGATCCGTTGAGTGCAGAATGAATGACGTTGCAATGTCAACAGCAGGGAGCTTCAGTCTAATCTGAGCCCTGGTGCATAAAATTGAATTAATGAGCAAATCAGTTTGCAGAGATCTTAGCTTGGAGCCGCACTGTGTGACGGCATTTGGCCTAAAATCAAACACTCTAATTTACCCTGTCTAATAATATAATTACAGTTATTACTTTGTTACTTTGTCTAAGATTCAACACATAGGAGGAACTCGGTGACATTACGCTAAAAGCATTCTACTCTTTGAGCACATCCTATTTTATTATTTGACTGACTTTTAAGGTAAAAGCCTGAAACATGCAACATACTAATTTAGCAAACAGCACAGGACACCTCACTAACTGTAATGCATTGTGATGGAAAGCATTACAGCGACATAATGCGATACAAATCACTGTTACGTGCTACTAAAAAAAAACATTTTGAACGTATCAAAACACAATGATTAGTGCAGCCACGCCGCTCTGTGCACCTGATCTTGTCAGATCTCAGAAGCAGAGTAGGTCCTGATTAGTACTTGGCTGGGAGTGGTTGGGAACAGCAACATCTGCACACGTTTCTCCATGTCCCGCTGGAGTTGCGTCAGAAAGGGAATCTGGCGTAAATGTTCCATATCCCAATGCGGATCTCTGGCGGATCCGCTGTTGTGACTCCAAGCAACTTGGGGCAGCCAAATGCAAAATAAATCAAAATATTGCATGATGATTTGTCAGAAGGGGTTCTACTGTGTAACCACTTATGGTGGTAGCATGGTAGCTCAGTGGGATAGGTGTTGGGCTACCAGTATGTAGACCTGGGTTTGATTCCCAGTCACACTACCTGTGTGTGTCCTTGGACAAGACACTTCGTCTGCATTGTCCCAGTCCACCCAGCTATAAATGGGTACTGACTTTGGCTGGGGAAGTAACCTGTGTTGGACTGGTGTCCCATCCAGGAGGAATACTAGACTTTCATTTGCTTAATGCTAAGGAATCCGGGGATAAGCACCGGTACCATTGGACCCAAGGGCCTATAAAGTACTTACTATGGTAGTATAGGTCGTCGTCGTGGCTATCCCTCGGGATTCGAGGATGATGGTCCCGTAATCTTTGGTGGTCTGGTGGACCCTGAGATGGCTGAAGAGTCCCAGTCTTGTTGCACACTGCTTATGACATACGTTGCATGTGGTCATGGTGGAACGTTTTGTGCGGTTGGGGTCTCTTTGTCGCGCCTTTCGCTTTCTCCTCTTCTCCTCAATGTTGCTCATCTGCGTCTTCTCGAAACGTTCGGTTCCTGCATGAATCAGCCCTCTCCAGCTAGCACAGTCTTTAGCTTGCTCTTCCCAGGTCTTCCAGTCGATGTTGCAGCTCTTCAGGTTTGATTTGAGAAGATCTCTGTAGCGCTTTTTCCGTCCTCCCCTGGTCCGCTTTCCTTCACTCAGTTGGAAGCAGAAAACTTCTTTGGGGAGTCGGCTGTCATCAATCCTGACGATGTGGCTCGCCCACCGCAGTTGATTCTTCATGATGATGGACTCTATGCTCTGTTGTTTCACTTTCGCAGTAATCCTCCCAGCTAATTTGGAGGATGTTCCTGAGGCAGCCAAAAGGTCCCAAAAACAGCCCCCCTTTTGCCAACAAAACAGCCCTGACCCATCGAGGCATAGACTCCACTGGACCTCTGAAGGTGGGCTGTGCTATCTGGCACCAAGACATTACATCCCACATGACCCTTTCGCCAATTCACTAGTTTTCCTTCCTTGGAAAGTCACTCAATTCTTTATTTGTCCCCATTTTTCCTGGTTCCAACACATCAACTTCGAGGACAACTTGCTGCCTAATATGTCGTACCCACTGACAGGTGCCATCGTAATGAGATAATCAATGTTGTTCACTTCACCTGTCAGTGGTCACAATGTTATGGCTGATCGGTGGATGCCTGAGTGATAACATGCTCATCAATAATGTATCAAAATGTGAAGGTACATCAAGTTTTCATCATTTCATCATCATATTAATATTCATCCTCTTGTAAAATAGCATTTCCCTAAATATATAATTGTTTATGGGTTATTGTGCTAACAGCCTCTCTTGGATGGACTGACTTGAATTTTGGGGTCTTAGAGCAGGTAGCTCAGTGTATAAGGACCTGGCCTGCCAATATGTAGACCTGGGTTTGAATCCTGCTACCTGTCCTTGGACAAGACACTTAATCTGCATTGTCTCAGTCCACCCAGCTGTAAGAATGGGTACTGGCCATGGATGGAGAAGTAAATGTGAGGCATCATTGTAAAGCGTTTTGAGCATCTGCTAGATGGAAAAGCGCTATAGAAATGCAGTCCTTCCTTCCTCAGCCATGCTTATTGTAGCAAATATCAGCAAATGCATGGCTTTGTTCAAATAAATATACTGTATGTCAGTCTTGATAAATGTACTTGACCTTGAGTGATGGAATAGTTATGATTTTCATGACTGGAATCAGGAAAAGGGCGCCACAAAGTCTTGAGTTTCCCAGGAGTCCATGAGAACCAAGACAGTCTCGAGTTCCTCTGATATTTTAGTTGTTTGTGGATTTGGAAACATGTTTGCAGTGAACCTAAACTACCCTCCTAAACTCAAGTAGTCCGTTGAAGTCCTCCGGAAGGTTGATATGGAGTTGGACAGTAACAGTCTCGGCGTTCCCAAAAGCAGACTTCATCAGTGAACTGCCCTGCTGATGCGTTCAGGGGCAGTCTGACCCTGCAGTTTCCTTGCAAACTATGTTGAAACAAGATATTGGTGTTTCTGTTGCACTGTTTGGTCTGTTGACGTTTTTGACATTCTAATGCCTGTGGACATATTTCAGTGGAGGTACATTTTGTGCCGTACTTCCCTCCGATACTTATTGTTGATTGATGAACACAGAGAGCAGCTTTTATTTGAAGAGAGGCTTCAATAATGGGCAGCTTTGACTTGGGGCAACATGTGATTTTTACATTTTGCTTGCTTTTTCCAAACCCGTATACAGTAGTTGCTGTTCTGTCCTTTCAGAACATTTTGGGTCTGTTGCTATTTTGCAAGATGTTCCTCCTGCGCCTGAGTGAACCTTTTGTCTACAAAAGGTTCTGATAGTGAAAATTATTTTTCTCAGACTTGGTTGTTGACCAAACAAATGTATTTTTCTAAGTTTTGTCAAAGTTTAAAATATTTGTACAGTACATCAGCTACACTGATGTCTAACATCATTTAATTGCGACTACAACAATTAGTTGAGATAATTGGTAATTTATTAACTAGAATGGAAAGCTCAAAACATGTCATAGCTGAGGCCATAAGTTTACATACACCTTTGCTAAAAAACGTATAAACTCACTTTCTTACATTTTTTGGGATTTTTTTCCTGCACTAAAATAGAGCCAAAGTTTTCCAATTTACACCAAATTATGTCACAGTAGTCATTCAGAAGCTTTCAAGAGTAATTCCATCAATTTCTGGAATCTTCTGGAATTTTCCACTCTCTTTAAAGAGGCATTCATCTGAGTGTTTGTAAACTGGTGACCCACTGAATGTCCAACATAGTGAATAAATACTTAAATATCTACCTTGTAGCTCTTATTTTAATAATTGTTTATGGGAATAAAGTACATATTTTTACTGACTTAACATATACTGTTTGAGAAAATGGAATATGTGCATATTTCTATGCATAACTGCATATAAATCAGTGATGTGAAACTTGCTTGTCAAGGCTGCACTGACGGAACACAACACTTTGTATACTTAACATGGCTTTGTCATGTTGTTTTACCAACTGGTCAATCGTAATTTACAATAAAAAAAAATCATGGGAACTGGCTTCGTGGTTAGCACTGTTGCCTCACAGCGAAAAGGTCCCGGGTTGAAATCCAACCTGGTCTTTTCTGTGTGGAGTTTGCATGTTCTCCCTGTGTTTGTGTGGGTTCCCTCCAAATACTCCGGCTTCCTCCCAACTCCAAAGACCTGCAGGTTAGGTGAATCATAAACTCTAAATTGACTGTAGGTGAGAGTGGGAATGCACTTGTTCCTGTGTGTCAGCCCTGCAATAGACTGGCGGCCTGTCCAGGGTGCACCCCTCTCACCCAATGACTCCTGGGATAGGCTCCAGCCCCCTGTGACCCTTAACTAGATTAAGTGGGTTCAGAAAATTCAGGAATGACTGAATCATCGAAATTACATGTAAAATGTCACAATTGAGTTCATTAAACATGAAAACATTAAAATTTGCATGCAAAACTTTGATGCTTTTAGCACTGAGTGATTGAGTATACTCAACATTACTTAATGTTGAGTAAACATTCAGTTTTGAGGCCCCAAATTTTGTAATTTTGCAAAATTGCATGATTCAGCCTGTCCAGCCTGTAGTGGAGAGAAACCAGGGTTCATGCATTTGTGTCATACATGCTTAACTATTGACAAGTGTGGAAGGAACTTGACCTACTTTTACTTTCAAATAGTTCTACAAGCAGCTGCTAGAGTTCCAACTCGATCTTGGAAATTTGATCATAATTAGTCCATAATAATAATAATAAATTATTATTATTATTATTATTACTGGACTATAAGTCATACTGGAGTATTAGTCGCACCGGTCTATAAGTTGCATTTATTTTTTGAAATGTGGTGCTACTGCTTCATGCAACAAGAAGCAAAATGAATTTAATTGAAAATTTTAATTGCATTATTTATTGATAACGCAAAAGCTAAGGGGGCTAATTAATTGTGTACGAGGCACAAAACTCACGGAAACTCCTTCTTTTGGCCACTGAACAGACGATCATAGGTGAGGTAAACGTGCAATGTAATTAAACATTTGAAAACTTTTGTAAAACATTTGTAAAAGATAACAGCCGTACCTTAGATTTGGCTTATTGACTCGCCGTTGCTGTTCTTGTTGTCTCACACAGTCCAAACAAGTGTTGTGCCAAGCAGTCTTTCAGTTTGAGAGCATGATTTCTTAAATTTACTCAAAGACACAGAATGACATCTCATTCAGATCTTATTCTTCTTGTTTTACAGCGGTTGAAATCCAGCTTAATGGTGCATTACCACCGCCTTCTGCTCCGAAGTGTGAATCACAGCACCTTATTCAGTATACAGGAGCAGCTTGTCACATGTGTAGACAGTGTCATTTTGTGGACATATATGATAATGCAGTATTTTTTTTCTTATATAAATCGCTTTGGAATATAAGTTGCAGGACCTTCCAAACAAGTAAAAAAAAAAAACATAACTTACAGTCCAGAAGATGCAGTATTATTATTATTAACATTTTAACATGTGAAACTACTATCCATATGTTTTTATGAATCTCAATTATGTTTGCGTGTTTGACAAATGTGTTTGCTGGCCATTTGTGCAGCTGATGTTACCCCGGGCAGATTGTTTGAACATCCCAAATTGCAGCACAAACTGACCATTTAGATGTCAGTATTCATGACAGTGATTCTTAAATAGGTGCTGGTGAGCAAATATTGACCACACAAGGAAAGACGGGGCCTTCAGGAGACGACTGTCTTTATGAGGATGTAACAAACACAAAAAGAAATGCTTCAAACCGTTATCGACACAAAAGACAACCTTCTATTTGTGTGTGTGATTTGGCAAAGCATTCAAATGATATTAACATTTCAAAGCCAACTTGTATATTATCGGTGCAGCTGTAAAATCTTATCGACAGTGAGGTTGATTTATTGTTATTATTATTGTTTTCAATAATTTGCTTTTCCATCGGCTTTTCATACAATCTTTTGATCTTCAATGAGATCAGAGCAAAGAAAAAAATAAATCAGTAAGTGGATGTGCTGTGGCTTTGGAAAAAACACACAGTGATTGTCCACATTTATTAACAATGATTGCACTACACTCTCTATGAATGCTAATGTGTTCAGACTTTACTCTGCCTGAGCTAAGAAAGGTGACCCCACCACCCCCACCTCGCGCTCGCGCACACACAGCCACCCACCCACACACACACACACACCCACACACCCACACACACAGCTATCAAAGGAGTGATGGATGCATAATGGGTTGCTGGACAGTGTGCATTAAGGGCACGGTCACACTGGTTTGTTCCTCACGTTTTAATCGTGCGCAAACCGCGGGGGGTCATAAAGTTCGGGAGCAGCGTGCAATGCGACTGTGGGCTTTGGTACGGTGCGATTGTCGGCCCGGCCCGGCTCGAGGAGGTGGGCCATGGCCCGGGGAATTCAGCACGATTGCGTGAACGGCCACGTAAAGGAGGAGAGATGACGTGTTATTACGCGCCGCTTAAGTTATTTTAAAGGTAAAGCCACTGTTGGCAGTTTAGCGACTTTGTCGCGAGATCTAGTGACTTTTCAGACCCCTTTAGCGTTTTTTTTCTTCCCAAAAGTGCCTATCGACAAATCTAGCGACTTTTTTGTCGAGCTTAGTGACTCACTGTACGGCGCGGTCGTCAAACTGCCCGCTGAACGAGGCTGAAGCCGCTGCATCTCTTCTGCTTTGCTTTGACAGCGACAGGCTCCGGTGTGTTGCTCCATGCTGCATTCATGGAATGTCGGAAAGTCGAAAATTACAAACTCCAACTTTGAAAAAACGATTTGAACGTGTGGTTGGGTTGGATTTTTATTTATTTTTTGCTTGGAAACTCGGACTGAAATTCAGTTCTCCGATTTATCTGACTTGATGTCATAAGAACTATATTACTGTGTGCATCCATGTTGTCCGAGTTTATCAAGTGAATGTACGCTATTCCGAGTTTACCGTCATCATGAACGCAGCATCAGTCACTGTGTGCGTGAGTGAGCTGACGTGACAGACATGAAAGTGAATGATCTGCACATGTGCTCACATATATAAAGAAATATTCTGAATTATGCCGTGTTAAAATACAGGACTGGAGTACAGCGGACGCTTTTTGATTGCGTCACGGTCTGCATATGTGATCACACGACGTGGTGACGTATCGACAGCAAGGGTTTTGCCTTTGGCGCGTTTGATCACTTGGTAGTGTGACCGGAGGCCGTTTGCTTGTGGATTTTGACCCCTGTGGAGAAAAGTCTGGATCACCCAAGTCTGGTTCGTTT
>OMMV01235491.1:0-13307 GCA_900302635.1 Chatrabus melanurus
TTATTTTAGAGATGTGGTGATGGGCCAGTTGTCTGCCTGGGTGGTTGCCATCCAGGACCCAGGGCAGTTCCGTGGTGTCGTGGATGCGGCGAAGCGCAGCATCTTGGACTTGACTTGACTTGACTTGGAGGCTGGCAAAAGTTGGATTTGCTCTTAAGCTTTATAATTAAAATCTACACTAAACATACTCTGTGTCCTCTGGCTTAAAGCCCTCTGAAATCTCACACATAGACATAATGATGTGCCATGTTGAGTGGCAGAGTGCCGCTGCCCATTGCCACTGGCCATGAAACACAGGAAAATCATCAGGGACAATGCTGGCATCAAGCGGTCCCCTGAGAGCTCACATATGGACAAAATGGCATTATGGATGACAGGCGCGGCAGTCTGTGTAGTCTGCAGCCATGTGGCTGGTGATGTCTTGGTGAAATCCGTTTGAGAGATGCAGGGGATAAGAACTGCAACAGGATAATCCCAGATTATTTCCATGCATATTGCTTGGTAGGGCGCAATCAAATGGCACAGATGGAAATGTGTAACATTGTCTGACCGCCCTCGTATAACTGTTGCCCCTATTATTTTCTTCTTAACATACTGTATTTCAATTTTTTTTTTAGTTTTAGATGAAATGCAGTTATGTTTACAACAATGTTTTTTATTCAGTTAGCTCTTTAATAGTTGTATATTGTATTAGTTTTTGTGTTATCTTTATATTCCATTAGCTTTATATTTAGTTAACTAAATATTCAGTTGACTTTGTATTCAACTATTTATATGTTCAATTTTTTTTATGCTTTGATTCAGTTCTTATATTCATGTTGCTTTATGTTAGCTCTATAGTTGGCTCACTTTATATTCATCAGCTTTCATTTTAATTTGTATTCCATTCAATCATTTTTCATTTCAAGTTAGCTTTGATCAGATACTTCTTGTTCAGTTAGCTTCAGGTTTATATTTAGTTCCCTTTATATGTGTTAGCTTTCAGTTAGCTTTGTAGTCGGTTCACTTTATATTCATTAGCTTTCATTTTGATTTACATTCAGTTCAATTTATGTTATTTATATTTAGCTTTGTTCAGATTTTTTTGTTCAGTTAGCTTTATAGTCAGTTAGCATATGTTAACTTGGTGACTAGTCAATATTCCGAAGGCCCGTTTGGTCCAAAGCTGCGTTGGTCCAAAAATCTATTGAATTGAGTAAGAATTTGGGTCAAATTAGGAGTATTTTTTGCCTATTAGGGTGGGTCCCTTAAAAGTAAGTAACTAACTAACCCTAATTTTCGGACCAATGGACCTTCGGACTAATGGACTTTTGGAATAATGACCCGTCCCCTGTTAACTTTATATTCTGTTCACTTAATATGTGTTAGCTTTCAGTTAGCTTTATATTTGGTTCACTTTGTATTCATTAGCTTTCACTTTGATTTATATCCTCTACAATTTGTTATTTTTAGTTAGCGTTGATCAGATTTTTTTATAATCAGTTAGCTTCATGTTAACTTTATATTCAGTTCACTTTATATGTGTTAGCTTTCAGTTAGCTTTATAGTCGGTTCACTTTATAGTCATCAGCATTAGATTTATATTCCGTTCTTTTTATACTTGTTAGTTTTTAGTTAGCTTTATATTCCGTTTGTAAGTTCATTTTTCCTTTTACAAATGCACACCCCTAGTAGTGTGTTTCCATTGTGTGAAGTTTCACTGAAATCCACAGTTTAAGAGGAATTGCTTTTGCACAACACTCATGGACAGATGGACAGACGGGGTGATTCCTCCCCCCCCTTCCCCCCGCACCAATTTTTGTTTGTAGAGGGTGTTAAAAAAATTAAGAGTTTTAATGATTCTAATGCATCGTTTTGCTTTGGTTAATTTTGATAGATTTGGAATGTCTGCCTCCGATACCTGTAAACGGTGCAAAGTCAATTTAAACTGTATTGTGTTCCATGATTGACCGTATCTCAGTTTCACTGAGATACTGGTTTTTTGCATGTCAATTATCCAGTTGATGCCTTATAATGTATATCATGTTGTTTAAAACTCAATAATTTCTGTTAATAAACGAAGAAAAGAAATCTTATCTTTGGCACAACTAATTATTCATTTGAAATGACTATCTAATGTCCACATGTAACCATTGATACAGAAGTTTTCCATTTTTCATAAAAGCAAGAAGACTGTAAAATATTGGTAGTATTGCTATCAGGATAGTGGCCACAGTGTCGGATATAATATAATATTCGATTGAATTGAAAATCAGCAGTATTGTTCATCCTTAGTCACTACTGCTTGTGTGTAGATAGATAGGTAGGTAGGTAGATAGATAGATAGATAGATAGATAGATAGATAGATAGATAGATAGATGTGACAACCAATTGCTCTTTGATAAGAGTTGAAATTATTCAGTGACTGGTGGTTTATTCACTAGCCGAATGCTTCAGCCTGCATGGTAAAAGGATACTTTAGCTTGGAGGTTACAAGTTTCCCCCCTCAAAGAATGAGTGCCTTTCCCACTGAGCCCTCCACTGGAGCAAGCTGCTGTGAGGTGGTGGTGATGGGCCCAATTTAATGCTCCATTATGCAAATTGATCATCTCAATTGACCATCACTGTGGTAATAGGGCAGGCGGACTGCCTGGTCGGTGGGGGGTTTCTTTATAAATGTGCAGAAAAACATTGAACCAAAGTCACAGATGCTGAAGAAAGGTGAAGTGCATAAAAACATAAAGATATGCATCACAACTTTCACCAATGAGGCATGAAGGGATGAGTGACAGAAAGTTAATGCTGTCTGCGTGACCTCTGTAATGACCAGTCACATTTAAAAGTCACCTGTCTTTCTTTCCCTAATACTGGTGTGGAACAATGAAATTCAAACTTTTTTGCTCTTATTTGTGTAGGATTTATACCAAGCTGCCTGAGGTCGGTCCAGATAATATTATATATGTATATATATATATATATGTATATATATGTATATATATGCAGAATGACTGTGTCAAACAAACGGTTACATAGGTCCCTATCACACTGGGCTGCGAGTGGTGGCGACCAGTTGGAGACACAAAATTGCGACAAAATAGGCGAATAGCAGCAAGATCGCACCTGGACTCACACTGAAGTGGGAGTTGTAAAACATTTGCGAATGCCCCCGGCGATATTCGGGCCAAAATGCGCCCGGATTTCGAGCGAATGCCGCGCAGCATTTCATGCGAAATTCGAGCACCATGAATGAATGCATGAATAACTGAATGAATGACACGTGGGAATGTCGCCGGACACTTGCATGAATGTCATGCAACACTCAGACAACATTTATGCGTGACAATTGAGACATCATGAGCAGGCACGGCGTCAGGATTTCAGCTTTGGATATGCCAAATCAATCGTGGCTGTGCCTTTTAATTACATTAATTAATAGCCCGCTGTTTAACTTCCTAAAACACAACTGACTGATATAGCACTATTACTATGTGTAGTTTATAGTGAATTTGGTTGCTTTATGCTTCTTAATTTTTGTTTTTTCATTTTTTATTCCCTACAGTCGCTGTCCGTGCCACTGTGGTTCTGACGCACAAGCAGACTCTTAAAAAAAAACCAAAAGCCAGGCTTTTCCTCCTCGGGCTCGCGCCCTCAGACATTACGGGGACATTAAACACCCACCGAGACCGGCTTTATGAGTGACCCGTGGATGAACGTCTGTGGGTCTGGATCGGCACTCAGGCGGGCGAGCCGCACCTTTAAATCCCCACAATGTTTAAAATCAACTTTATCACCACGCGGCGCTGCCCGCTGGATGGATCTCACTCCGTCTGGTTGGAGACACGTTTCACGAGCACAAAGGGTGGTTTGACGAGAAGATCTCAATTTTACACAGGCAATTATAATAATTATAATTATTTCAGCACATCTCTTTACACACGACGACCTGAGAGCTGACGCTGTCTTTGAAGAAAAAACCCCAGCTCGATTGTTAATTTGTGGATATGATTTTAAAAACAGATATGGGCATTTTGTAACTCAGAAAGCTTGATGTGTCAGTGGTGCAAATAATACATGCTCTGCCCTGATAACTAAAATTGCACCTTTCTTCAAAAAGAAAATCACTGTGCATATCCACAGTATTTTACATTATTCCATGTCAGTGTGTTTCAGGTGGTTATTCTGAGCTTTTATGTCGGTGTTGCTCATGTGTCCGTGCAGTGAAATAATATTGAACCTTTAAAGTGTCCTCAATCAAACGACCGCTAATCAGACAAACTGGGAGCTGATGAGGAGCCGCTGTCCATGGTGCCGAAACATCTTCACTACAACGTCAGTGACGTGTGACGAGCTTGCGGACATAAGCAGCTTTTTTTTTTAAATGTTTTTAAGCTGTTTTAGCGCAGAGTTATGTGATTATTAGTCAACTTTAATTCATTCATGATAAAAATAAATGTACGATTTTTTTATATTTTCATTTTTAAGAAAAGTTCGGGGTGGACCTGTCGAAAAGTAAAAAAATACAGTGAAAATACAGTGTGGACATTTCTTGTAATTGTGAGGAGTTTTGAGGGACTCTGATGCTGGCATCATCACAGGGGGGCGGGCTGTACCATGTGCGACACACGGAGACACAAATGGAGAACGGTTCGGGTCGGGTTTTAAACGGGTTTGCGCCACTGCAACGCCTGTGGGAGTATTTTGAGGATACATTTGTCGCGCGATTATTTTGGACATGTTCAAAATTCCAGCAACATGACAGCGAGGCCCTGCGACTCACACGAGGAAATTTTGAACCCCTGTGGACGTCTCAGGACATTCTGGGGACTCCCTCGCGAATGCCGTTCGCAATTTCTCACCACCACTCGCAGCCCAGTGTGATAGGGGCCTTAGGGAGACTCAAATAAGGAGTATATCTATTTGTATGTTAGCAATTATCAATCACGACACAACTTTAGCTACATTGATAGTGCCATGGTTATTAAGATACAGTTGTGGTCAGAAGTTTACATACACTGTTTTGCCAGGGTGGAATGATTGTGCAGCATACATCATTATTGACTGTAAAAAACAAGAATTTGGTGCACAAGGGACATTTAACCAAATATAAGTGGGGGTGTGTGTATATATTTGAGCCTGTATGTATAATTGTGACCCTGTGTGGATTAGAGATGATCCAAAATAAATTCAAACTTGTGCACCAAATTCTTGTTTTTGGCACTGCCAAAATGGCGACATCTAGATGCACCCAACTTCAAACGAGCTCTTCAGAAAACCTATGGGTGAATATACAGAGGGTTTGTCCATTACTTTTACAGTTTGTGGTTAACTCGGGATATCCCAAGTTAATTTTTCTTTAATTACTCCAGTAGTCCTCATGGGAGGACAGAACCTACCCAGTCACATCCATGTAATTAAAATCTGAGACCTTTGTTCTCATTTTTCCCTCCAAACTGATTCCACAGTGGATAATTCCATAATTCTATATCGATTAAAGATTCAAAGCAGGGATATTTGTTTTCATTTCATTCTAATTTGCAGTTGATAGCCCACAAATTATGTATTGTCATGAACATAAATTGAGTCAGATATGCTTTATTTAATAGGGAGCGTTCATTCCCTTGTGACCCTGCAAAGAATCATACGGCACACTCGAGTTTCCCTCAGAATGGACACGGTGCAGGAAAGTCACACTATGTGCGAATTAATATTGTCAGTGCCTGGTTTCATTTATTGGCCAAGCCTGGCACCTCCTAATCCTGGATTATGATGATGCATTAACAGCTGTGGCTGGCTGTTTACAAGGCATTTATTAGCCGGTGTCAACATAACGAGACAAATTCCACCTATCACATTAATCACCTCACTGCCAGGACTATGTCACTGCCAAGAGCAGTGCCAGATGATGCATAGGCCATGACTGTGCTGAAGCTGCTGCCCGTTTTCCATCTTTAGCTATTGTTATCGCAAACACATTGCCTCTTTGGTGACTGCTGGGAGGCAGTGAAGTTGTAATGTTAAAGTTAAATGGAATACAGTTTAACTGGAGGGAAGCCGTTTATTAACAAAGCTCAGGAAAACAAAGCCACAATAGTCCTTGAATATATTGATGGAGAAAATACAATATGTGACTTCCAGGAATACAGTATGAGTAAATACTCACTTTTCTTCTAAAGTTCCTTAAGGGTCAGGCATAAAAGAACATATGACAGTGAGTTGAAAGAGAATTCTCCTAAGAGAATACAGTAGATTCCTTCATCTATTATCAGTTTGCCACCAACAAAGAATCAAATCATGAAACAAATTTGATTGGGAAGCAATGTGTGACAATACATGTGGGGCCTTAAAAATCTGAATAATCAATGTCAAAGTTTCACATTATCCACATGAAAGCATCGGGACTATCACAACATAACCAGTATTGTTAAAATAAGAAAAAATATTTAACAAATAAGAAAGAAAATCACTAGTTCAGGCCAGGTTCAGTCAGATTTATGAGTCCAAACCATGCACCGGAACTGCATTAAGTCCCAACTGCTGAGCAACCAGGCAGACCTCTGGTCCACATTTACTTACCAAAGTAACCATCTACTTACTGCAGCCAGGGGTACGTGCATCCCCTTGGCGTGGACCAGTCATGGGCCAGTCCTCGACAATCAAGTACCAGGATTTCGATCATGCTCAGGTAAATGGGCCACAAGGCAATAGTTTTGCAGCTGCCACTCCCACAGGATGGAAGTAGTATTCCTTATTGTGGTCTCCTTACAACACCGTTGAAAAGTTTGGAAACACCTCATAAACTCTAACAATTTCTTGACGTGTCCACTTATTAAGCAAATCATCAATGATGACATTTTTTAAAAATCACATACTGAAGTTTTTTATGTATTCAATGCAGTTAATAAATGGACAACTGTCAAGAAATTATTATATTTTGTTAGCTGTTTCTAAACTTTTAAACAGTAGTGTAATAACCTCTCATTGGACAATAACAGCCCCATCTTCCAACCGGCGCAAAGCAATGTCACTTGCGCTGAGCAAGTGACATTGCTTTGACATTTGCTATTGTATAACCGATGCTGCTGTCATTTTCATGCTCAGTGCCCATCATTGTGAAAGTAAGTAAGTATAATTGGGTTCATGATGTGCACATACTGTGCCTGTACACAAATGGATGTGCAATTGTGTATCATACTACAAAGAAACTGAACAGAAAACAAAAATTAAGGAAATAAAAATAAGTAGAAAAAGTAATCGAAAATACCAAATGTTATTAACTCCAGTTTGTATCATACTTTTATACTTGTTTTCTATCTCCCTGGGTTGGCAGGTAGCATCACCAAGATGGAGCTGGTGGAGGGGGTTTTGCGGAATGACACACTCAAATGCTTCACCTTAGAGAGCTGTGGTGGGTTACTGCCACTCCCATAAAAGATCGGCTCGCAGTCTCTGACACTGTGTGCACAATCCGTTCCTCGCCAAAAAACCTCTCACTTTTGAATCCCCCATCTAAATAGCAATACTCTTGATGCTGGTTCACTCGTGTCTTAAAGGGAAATGACAATCTGATTGGCTTGTTTCAGTTTATACTCAAAGCACGCTCATGACTAATAAAGTGACTAAATACAACCCCTTTGTGCCCTATAGCCCTACATTGCATTCAGATTCCGCGTCATTTAAATAGCAATTTGGAGTTGGGAATACCCCAAATGCATTTGTGCAATGCATTTTAGACCGTGCACCATAGATCATCAATCTAGCAGTACCCAAAGATTATCCAGCAGCATTTGAGCTAACTTATTGGCAGTGTGCTACGCTGTTTAAAATACTGTTCACAAAAAGCAAAAATTCCTGCATGTCACTATAATGACAGGACTGAATGTCAAATCTTCTTCAAGCATTGCTGTGTCAATGCCTTAAAATGAGAACGTGTGGATGACAACAAATAGGGCTAACGCCTCAGTTGTACTGCATTTGGATCTCCTTTTTGCACACCATTTGGAAATGTCTGTAAGTCTATGATATCTGGATGAGAGTAAATAACTCAATTGCTAAGTTGACAAGACCAACTTTCTCCATGGATCCATCTCACATAATAGTGTGGTATGGCACATACTCCCGTAGGATTTTTGTCCTAAAATTGATTTTTTTTTTCTCTTTTGGCTTCATTAGGGGCCAGACTGTCAGAAAATGATGGTGTTCAAATTTTCAGACCCTTCCCTCCCTTCCTGGGGGTCTACAAATTTGCTCCAAAAGTATAATAAATCATCTTAGTATACTTATAAACCTACAAAATTACTCTAACATTATGAAAATTGGTTGATAAATGGCAGAAAGAGGTGCACAGTTAGTTTTGAGGGAATGGAAATGGCCCACCGGGGGGTGGGGGGAGGGGTGTCTGAAAATTTGAGCACCATCATTTTCTGACTGTCTGGTCCCTATTGAAGCCAAAACAGCAAAAAATCCTACGGAAGCTGTTTTTTTGACCATACCATACCACACTATAAAGCCTGGCTGGCAGGTCTGACTGCTTATAGAAGGAAACAAGAACAAACAGGTATATAATACGTGTAAGGATGTAGATATAAGGCAGGATGGTGAACGGAACTTTAGCTCAATTTATCTCCATTTTATGCCTGCAATTTTTTTTCAGCAAAGATTAATGTCCCTCACCTAAAACTATACAAACATGCAGAGATGCAATTAAATCAGCGAATGACCCTGAAGCGACTGGTTCTTCTGAACATCGGAAAGATGAATAGATGATGACTCTGTAATGATTATAATTGGACTGATTTCCTGTGTGAGGTAGTCGGGAGGGGAGGTGTAGAAAAAATTAGGGGAAGGCTAAGGGCGGAGAAATAAAAGGAGTTTCATTGGTGGACGCAGAAAAAGTTTGGCTTTGCAGAAATGACAGGTTCTCTTTTTGTTTGTGTCTTTCTTTTAAAAATATGATAAAAAGTAAATAAACAGCAAAAACATGGGACAGAAGATAACTGAAGGATCAAATGCGTGGCTGAGCACATCATCAAATCACAAAATAAACAAGTCAGGTCACTTAATTAAAGTTTGGTTATTGTTTTCTCAGATTTTTTTTCCTCTTTCTATCTGCCAAACTCGTTTGTGCAACATATCTCATCATCATCTTTTTATCTTCAAACAAGTTTTTTCTTTCGGCTGCTCCTATTTGTTCGGGGTCATCTCAGTGAATCATCCGTCTCCAGCTCACCTGATCCCACATGGAACTGGTATGGAACAGTAATTTTCAGCTCCTGCCGCACTGCATCACAGGAGCTTTAGGATTGGGGTCCATTCATCTGCCAGTCCATTATTCTGTCATTCTGTCATGAAATCTAATGTGAGTCCTCCCAGACGGCTACAGAAACAAATGTGAAATAGTCACATGTGGATAGGGGGTGGTTTGAAGTTTTGCACCTTACATTTAGTTTTGACCTTAACCTTCCAAATGACCTAGATTTGTGACATCATGATGTGTGATTTTGAGAAAAATGAGGCGGTAACTTGTTAACTTACTCCTCCAGGACTGTAAAGAATACAAAGATGAAATGGAATGAAATGAAACTCGCTTTGCTGGATGACGGGGCATCTTGTGTAGAGGTTGGAGGTAGGTCTGGGTTGGGGTGAGCTATAGTTACTCTCTTACCACAGTGACTAATATGGCGTCAACACAATCACTGACTTACTAATGCAGTCTATTTCACTGGACTCTGATCTGCACCTCGTTTAGCTTATTCTGTCTTTGCATGTTCTGTCAGTCTTGTGTTGTGCTTTTTGTTTTATTTGTTAGCAAGGCCATAGCAGATGGTCACCCCACAGAGTCTGGTCTGCTTGAGGTTTCTTCCTGTAATGAAAAAATGCTGAGGGAGTTTATCCTTACCACTGTCGCCAATGTGCTTGCTCATGGGGTGGGTACGCTCTGGACCTTACTCACGTGTAGAGCTTTGAGGTAACCTATGTTATGATTTGACACTGTACAAATAAACTGAATTGAATGGGTACCGTAACCTGAGGTGACAAGGGACAAAAGTGAAAATAGTTTTCTTTGCCCTTAAACTAGTGAATTTACAAAGAAAATTGTGAAACATTGCATTACTTTTCTTGGAAAAAAATAACTAAACTTTAGTGAGCAAACATCTCATTGGTTTAAGGGCAAAAAAAATTTGTTTTCAATTTTCGTCCCTTGTCACTTCGTTTTATGGTACCAAAGGACAGAGGAAGTTCTGTAGCTTTTCATTTTGAAATTTTGTTTTGACCTTGACCCTGAAATGATGTTGATTCGGGACATTGAAATAGTTGCTTATATCTTGAAAAAGACGACATAAACACTAACCCAAAACTGAAATCATCACCCATGGGGATGATTTTCAAATAGATTTACAATGGCAGCCATTTTGGAATTATGGTTTCTCTTCTCTCACATTAAGGTTGGCAGCATTGGGGCCCCTCTGGGCCTGCTTGTTATCTATATTGATTGATTTGGCATTAATTGTACAGCAGATGCCCTTCCTGATGCAACTCCAGATCTACAAAGGGAAGAACCTGCATGTTTTTGATGGTGGGAGGGAACTGGGGCACCCTGAAGAACCCTTGCAGACACGGGTACATCACGCAAACTCCACACAGAAAGGAACTGGGCAATGGTGGACTTCAATCCAGGGAAGAGTGCTAACCACTGCGCCACTCTGCTGCCTAGAAACACAGGAATATACAACACTTTAAAAAAATCCAAACCACTATTTGTGGTGGTGCAAAGCAGGTAGCTCAGGGGGTAGAAGTTGGGCTACCAATATGTAGACCTGGGTTTGATTTCCGGTCACACTGTGTCCTTGGACAAGACACTTCATCTGGTTTGTCCCAGTCCACCCAGATGTAAATGGGTATCAGCCTTGGCTGGAGATGTAACCTGTGATGGACTGGCGTCCCATCCAGGGGGAGTCAGAGATTCTCGTCCACTTCACGCTACAGTATCCGGGGATAAGCACTGGCACCAACGGGCCTCAGGGGCTGTATAGAAGGACTGCATGTCTACAGCACTTTTCCATGTAGCAGATGCTCAAAGCACTTTCAAATGATGCCTCACTTTTACTTCCCCAGCCAAGGCCGGTACCTATTTTTACAGCTGAGTGGACTGAGTCAATGCAGATTAAGTGTCTTGTCCAAGGACACAGATAGGTGGCATAAGCGGGATTCAAACCCAGGTCTGTCTACATATTGGCAGGCCAGCTCCTTATCCACTGAGCTATCTGCTCTATGGGTATAGGTCTTCTGCTGTGTGGAGTGAGCGTAACGTTACATATAAGGTTAAATACCGATTCACTCGAAAGCATCATGACTGTTCTTTTATTGTCAAATGGATGTAAACAGTTGAGGCACCGAGAAGAAAAACAGACTTGCACAACAATAAAACACACCTCATTCAGTCGAATACAGCTTTTCAAGATTTTACAATTCATTATTAGTCACACACGGCTACACGGAGAAGAGGGCATATGGTGAGAATAATTCTAACTGCATTCTGCCTGGAGTTTGAGCAGAAGGGACATTGATTTCTTTCCTTTTCAAGTGGCCCCCAAAAGTGAAGCACAGCAATTAAACGAGACTCTGCACCGCGGACCTGACAAAACCATTTGAGAAATGACAGAGGAGAATGTCCCGCTGGTCTTGTCTTAATGGAAGCAGGGGTTTGGATATTGCATTTTGTATCAACACAGAAGAATCATCAAGCGACCTCGTTTCTCATGTTGTAAACACTTTATCTGTGAAATTCTCAGTTTCCATTCAAACACTGGGCCAACATCACTCTTACAATTCTCTGACCTGCCAAGATCTGATGGACTTGACGCATTGATAGTGTCAGCAAGGAACACACCGGATCACCTACAAAGTATTCTGGGCGGCTCATGTTAAAAACAAGCCTTTGTAAAAAAAAAAAGAAAGTGACTTTGGAAAGTTCTCCAGCTGTAGGAGGCCTCTGCTGAGTAACAGCTTGACAGAAAAGTTTTAATGCACTTACACAATCGTAACTGATGATGCTTTAACAAACGTTCTGTCTTAATGCTAAACAGATGATTTATTGTTTTAAATTGTACACATCATCTCGTGTTTTCCAGAATACTTTTTACAAAAAGAGGTGAGACTGAACTGAAGAATGCACGCTCGCTGCCTCCCAAAATGAATGTGCTTTAGAGATAAGGACCGGATGAGAGGACAGGAGATACGGCACAATGCAGCAGCACATCTGCCAGCACACGCTGTTTCACCGTGCAGCAGTCTGCGTTTTATAATGCTGCTGGGCTTTGCTGGGAGCTTGCAGTTCACCTATAACCGCTAAAGTGTGAACACAGGGGGCCACAACTCCGGTTGTGTCAAAGTGCCCTCTGACAAGGACACACGTTCGACTGTCCATGTGTTCTGTGCACTAGCCACAAAGTATTACTTACATGTATAATTGCCAGCAGTGACTCTGCACTAGGGGGCAACAGGGACCACCTCTCTTAAATAAAAAAAATCTCTTAAATATATTATTTTCAAAAATACAGTATTTTCTGGACTATATGTCGCACTGACGTATAAGTCACAGCTGTCCAAGAATGCGTTATGAAGAGGAAAAAAACATATATGTCACATTGCAACTTGTCAACATTGCATTAGCGAGCAGAAGCTAACGGGTTGATTAATGTTATTGTACGAGGAACAAAGAACTCAAGAGTAAACTGCTTCTTGTTGCCACTGAACAGATGAAAATGTCAAGAAGAAGCTAAATATTTGCACATTTACCTCACTAAATGGTAATGAACTTTTTAATTTATTATACATTTTTAAAACTTTATAGTTAGCCTTACCTTAGCCACCTTAGCCTTGCCATCCTCTTCATTGCTGTTCTGGCTGTCCCACAAAGTGCAAAGAAGTAGAGTTCCAAGTAGTATGAAGGCTATTCTGTCTCTTTATTCAAGAGCGTATGAAGGTTATTCCCTGTCTTTATTCAGGAGCATGGTCTTTCAGTTTGAGAGCATGGTTTATTAATTTCACTCATCTTGTTCTACGGTGGTTGGCATCCAGCTTAATGGTGCATTACCCCCACCTTCTATTCGGGAGTGTGCATCAGTACCTCAGTCAGATCAGTATACAGGAGCAGCTTGTCATGCGTGTAGATGGTACCATCTTGTGGATGTTCATGATAATGATTATTATTATTATTAGTATTTTTTTGACATATAAGTCACAGAACCAGCCAAACATGTTAAATGAAGTGTGACTTATAGTCCAGAAAATATAGTAAACTATTTGTGTGTTTAAAATGTACTTAAAG
>OMMV01235493.1:0-13380 GCA_900302635.1 Chatrabus melanurus
AATACCAGTCTTTCAATTAGCCATATATTCAAATTAAATTTCAGTGAAAACAACAATAACTTTATCAAAGTCCAAGTATTTATGGACCTAATCATAAAAAGATTACTCTGGTGTAGAGAAACAAATCAGGTTTTCTGGAGTGACTGAGCTGTAAGTGTCCTCTTGTGTGGCGTCTCGGGCTGTCCAATCACCTGCCAGAAATAATCAAGAGCAACACTGCATCATGGGATGTTTTTTTCTTCTGGTAATCTATGTCAGCCTAGGCCAGAACGTGATCACTACATAGGCCATGGGATGAGAGCAGAAATTGTGGCTGGAAATTAAGTTTCCTCTGTTGGGTAAGCGACCCAAAAAACCCCCCCACTTGTTTTAGGGTCATTTGAGGGTGTTCTTTCCAAAAATAAAGATTTCTGGAGTGTAAAGTTGCACGTTAATTGACTATCAAAGTGTAATTAACTCAATGAGCAGGAAAAAAAAAACACTAGCTGTCAAACCAAACTATTCTTAAGTACCTTATATGCTGAAAATTTTGATTATTTTTCAGATACACATTATTGTCCCCCGTCGCCCCGGAGGGGAAACATAGAAATGCTGTCCGTCCATGTGTGCGTGCGTCCGGGTGAAACCCAGTACTCGCAATAACTCTTGATAGGTTGAGTGAACGGGCACCAAATTTGTACCACAGATGCATCCCATGGAGGTCTTGGATGAGTTCGATGATGAGTGACCTTGACTTACTTTAAAGGTCACAGAGCAAAAAAAAAAAAACAACCCCAAAATGACAGTATCACATATGGTACTCACAATAACTTTCCATACATTCAGTGCACGGCCGCCGTGCGACGAGGGACACAAGGCCTTCAGGCCAATATCCCATTATTTTTGTTGTCACTACGCTGTCATCTAAATCCAAATTTGAATCCATGTCAATATGAATTAAATCCAAATCGATTTGCTGAGAAATTGTTGTCTGTTTACAGAACTGTCTACGTTTCAACTCAACCTGAAGACCAACATTACTGAACAGGTTTACCAACCCTTCATGGACAAAGTTTTGAATTAAACACTAAATATTTTTTATATCCAGGTTAAAATTTAACATTTTTTTAACAGAAATCCCTTGCAGATACATTTTTCAGTTACTGTTGTTTTTCCACTTATTCACTTATTACCTGCTTCACTGTCACTTTATTTTGTACAGAGGTGAAGATCTCCAGATCTCAGTTTCATGCAGTGGTAATGTTTACAACTTAAGTGTTCCTGCAAAATGGTAATGTATTATATAGTGTTATAATAAAATGTGCAACTTGTTTATCCAGAAAAAAACGTGTTTTAATTCTACAATATATTTGATCTTTAAGATTCAATTGACAGAAATTGGTTCAGTGAGTTTTCAAACAAAAGTTCATCTTTTCAGACCTCGTCCCGTGGCCTAATAGTAACACGTTCTTTGGTTCTTTGCTTTTTGTTCTTCAGGGTGTTGCTCAGAACTTTTTCGTCTCCAAAAGAAGGGGAAAAAAAGGCATGCATTTGATTTAAGAGAAAATAGAACACAGCTTCTGAGACGGCATTGAGAGAGTATTCTGGGTGGACTGGTAGACCGCAGGAACACAGAAGCTCAGAATTTAAACTATGGAATGTTGTGCTTAGAGATCATCTCACAATACACGGGAGGTCTGCAGGGAAGAACACAGAATGTCCTCTGGAGCGTCATCTAGCTTTTTTGTGAAGCTCTATGAATCTGCAATTGGGCTAGACACAGGCTCTGGTATTATTAACAAATATTACTAAATTACTTAACTAGTACATCACCAAGTTCTACAATAATCATATTATAAATCATATAATCATAAAAATCATATTATGCGGGGTAGCACAGTGGTTAGTACCTTTACCTCACAGCAACAAAGTCCTGGGTTTGAGTCCACCCAGGTTCCTTTCTGTTTCACGATCTGCCTGTGTCTGCATGGGTTTCCTCCCACCATAAAACAAACAAACAAAACACACACACATTTGGTTCGTTCTCCTTGCAAGGGATCTGGTATTTTTCCAAATCAATATGCGAATCATTTAAATACAAACAAAATAAATGGATTTCCCCACCAGTTCCATCCTGGATTAGGTTAGATGGAGACAAATAATAGTTAAACTATGAAAAAAAAAAATCACTAACATAATCCCAAAGTGTATTATATTTACTGTAATAATACATCTACATCTTGCAGCTTTATTCCAGGCATTTACTCATATTAGTTCAACATTCACTTTATAAATGTACCATTAATTTATTTAAAGTGCCTGTAAAGTGAAATCCAATTTGTTTTGAAATTGTCAAACCACAGAAAAACATGTTATTAACCACCTAGCCGAATTTTAATGATTAGAAATATTGCTAAGTAGATAAAATGAGGTTTCAAAATTGTGTAAAAATGAGCACTTTTCCCCCCACCTCTCTCCGCTGTCTGGCGGTGTGGGCGTGTTTGGCTCAAGGCACGAAAACCAGCAAGTTTTTTTTTTTAAAGCTTTATTGAACAACATGGAACAGACAGCCAGACGAAAAAAAAACAACGTTCTATAGTCGACAACAATACACCATTTGAAAGGGAACAAAAGAAATAAAAACAAACAGTGGGATTAGTACAAACATTGTCTAACAAGACCCAAAATTTGAGCGGGATTACCAAAGATTTTTTTTCTTTTTTCTCCTTGTTTAACGGCGGTTGGCAACCAGCGTAAAAGGTGCATTAACGCCACCTACTGCTCCAGAGCAGAGATTCAAATCGGCTCCAGCTTTATATAGGCGGATACTAACGCCTCTGCAAGTGAACCCGTGGTGCGTCATACGGGTCGGTTGAAGCCACCGCCCACCAAAAATCGGTGGTGAAACACAGAAATCCATTCAAACTCCAAATAAAGAAATACACATGGTTGAACACATTTTAACATATGAGCAGCAAAGCATTTCTGACATGTACACTGTGTTTTGAAGCAAATCTCTGAATTTGCTTTACAGGCACTTTAATATATATATTTACTTTGAAATGAAGATGAATTTAATTGTAAAAATTGTGGCATTAACTTTTTTGAATTGTCAACAGTATAAAGTGTAGACTTTATAAAATAAAACATCTAACAAAGACAACACATCAAAAACAATTACTTCAAAATTAATTTTAAAATTTAATAGCCTGTAAGAACAAAAAAATTGACGTTCTGCCATCAGGGTGATTTTGATTAACGGGACACTCCTTCATAGTCATTCTAGCAAAAATCAACACCTCTGAATCCCACAATGCTGTTTTTCACAAAAAAACAAACAAAAAAACCCAAACCCAATTTAAAAAAACAGTAATTTGCTATGTTAAATTCCCAATACAATCTTGTATTTAGATAGAAACAAATAATACATGCACATTAATAAAACAAAAGTTTCATAGTTGGCAGAATCACTTTATTAATTTGGACCCAAACAAAACTTATTTTATTAAGTTGCCTTGAAATACTTAGTTATCTCACTTTTTTTGAAAGGACCACCCAAAATAGTACATGCTTTGGATCTGAAATTTCAAAGCAAATTTCTACTAATTTCAGCGCAATTCTTCTCTTGCCATAGATTTACAAAGACATGCCTAAAGTGATGAAATATTTGTTTGAGTAATCTGTGAGAATATTTCATGTCATGTTAGTTTTGGTGAACTCTGACACCATCTTCACGACGCGGACCTTTTAGTTTATAGACGTAAACATAAAATGCACAAAATGGTATCTATCATGTGCTGGCTGTGTCTCCTAAAACAATTTTACAAAATTGTGCCATACCTACAAACTGTTGCTGTCGTCGGGCCAATAGCGAGCTAAATTTCACTCATTTTTTTGGTCTAAAAAAAGGTGTGATCTGGCTGTGTGTTGACAGCACCTGCTGTTCATAAACTGTTTGTGCCTAAAGCAGGTCTCCCATTGCCGATTTTCGGTCCCGATTGCCGTCCCCATTCCAGAAATGAGGTAATCGGGTCCCATTGTCCACAACAGCAGTCTACAGTTGTGTGTCATAGTGTTTATGCATCAGGTTAGTGCAGATTAGAAATGATATTGGAACGCAGCCCAAGACACGAGAGCTTTCGGACATGCGCACAACGGTACACTGGTTGGTCCATGCGCTAAAGCCCGTAGTGGTTATTAGCGGGGTCAGCTCTGCGTTTCCCAGTACCTATATTCGATATTCGACCGATAAAATTACGCTTTTTGGTGTAGTTTTCCATATAGTGCTGCAGATTAAGTCAACATACCACAAGAATCTTTCACTTTGTGATACAAGCCAAATTTGGCCTGAACAATGTCCAGAATCTACTCTTTCAGAAAAGCATGGTATCCATTTAAAAATCCAAGATGGCCACCATATTTTCCAAGGTCAATTTCAGTTTGTACCGTTACGGGGTAACATATGTCATAGTATCCAATGGATGTTGACCTTGTTTGACCTTTACTTTGGAGACCAAGCATTCAACACAGTCAAAACTATTCCATTTATTGATCCTATTAGCTCAAACAGTAATTTGCATCACTTTTTACCAAAATTGGAGCAACTTTAACTTTTGACCCTTGTACAAACTGAAGTTGATCTTTGTCACCATTTTTGCAGTTTTTACTCCATAACTCCATAACATTCAGTCACAGATAGTCCAAACTATACCTTTTTGGAATCGCTATGAGCAGACAAATAATATGGTATGGCTTTGCAATATGACTGGAGGATTTTTAAATTTTGACCCCTGTGTAATCCTTCATTGACCTGGCTATAGCTACCACTCTGGGATGCTTATCATACGTTTTTTGTGTAGGCCATGGTATACCGAGGTTGGATTGTAAGTGTTGTTTTGCCATCTTAAGTGGTACCAATTAGTTCAAATTTGTCTTTGGGCTCATGGACTTGATCACAAGTTATACTGTCTCATTAAACAATGAAATATGGCTTTTAATGAAGATGCTTCTCATATAAGAAAAACAAGGTTTCAAAACTCACTTACACTGAAACAGCAAGACCCATATAATCTTATAAATTATAAATAAATAAAGGATCAGCCATTTATTTATTGTATTTATTTCGTTAGTCACCCATCCTTGTGCTAGTATGTCTGAATAGCTTTGCTTTCCAAATATCAACTAGTAGATACCACCGCCAAGATCCAACAGTTGTGTTTACATTGTGCCTATTAACAATTTCCTTTTATCGCTTTTTCACTGAGATTATTCCATTGATCCCTTCTCCTCCTAACCTAGAGGACCACAATGGAAATAAGTGTTTAAAGCTTTACTGTGTCATCCTCAGCAATTCTTCTATGTTTTTAGGTATTTTATTGTCAAATAAAATTCATTTTTCTGTGACCCTGATCACTCATTTATGAGCCTGAAACATTTATCGCTTATCTAACATTCTTTGATCCTGGCCACTGAACTTTGATCCCAAATGCTGACCTTTGATCCTAATCATTTGTCTCTGGTCCTGACCTGTGATCCTGATAACTCATCTATATTTACCTTTGATATCTTATCTAACATTCATTAATCCTGATGACTGACCTTTCATTCTAATTGCTGATCTTTGATCCTGATCACTGTCATTTGGTCCTATTTACTGATCTTTGAACCTGATTGTTGACCATTGAACCTAATCGTTTATCTCTGCTCCTGCTTTGTGATCCTGCGCACTCTTTTGTGACCCTGAACCTTTGATATCTTATCTAACATTCTTCGATTCTGGCAGCTGAACTTTGATCCAGATCACTGACCTTTGATCCTGATCATTTGTCTCCAATCCTGGTGTGTGTTCCTGATCAAACATCTATGACCCTGAACCTTTGATCTCTTCTTTAAATTGTTTGATCCTGACCACTTAACTTCTTGATTCTGATTGCTGATAGTTTTGATCTTGTAATTAGGATCAAAGGAACCTACATCAAAGCTCAAACACCATTAGTCAAAGACAGATAACATCATTTGATCTGAAGCCATACCAAAATTTAATGGGTTCTTCCTTGACCAGATGCCTACATTTCCACCAAATTTCATTGAAATCTGTTCATGTCCTTTTGAGATATCCTCCTGGCAAACAAACAATCAGAAAAACATAACCAAATTGAAGGAGGTAATTAATACAGACCTTGTCCTTGGATGATGCTGGACTGTTTGTTGGCCAAGTGGTGTAAGACAGGAATGGAAAGTGACAGAGAGGGACAGATGGAAAGAGAAAACAGGCCAAAAAGAAACGAGGAGAGATGTGCATGTGAATGAGTGGATTTAACATCAGATCAGTTCTGTTTGAGAACTGCGTGCTTCCAGTTGCTGCATCCTGATGGGAACGACAGCTAAGCAGCACACGAGTCTCCATAATCATGTGGTTTCACACTGGGTGGATATTTTTACAGTGACTGTCATGCCAAACCTGCCACCAACTCGTTGAGAGCCAAACCTAACATATATTTTGATGGTGGGAGGAACCCGGAGTGTCTGCACAGAAATTCAAAGCTTTTCCAACAAATAAAAATACAAGCATCTGATCACGGGCTACATTAATCAATTACTTAATTAATTAATCAATTTTAGTCTGTGAGCCATTCAAAAATTGTTGGGGGCAGCCAATGATAATTAAATCCTTGAACCACATCTAACATCCTCTTCGCATTTTTACAGGTTCTTCCTCTTATAATAACATATTTCCAGTAATCTTCATTAAAATGGGTTCACACATTTTCAGGCAATCCTGCTAATAAATAAAAAAAAGACAACAACCTCCGCAATGAATTACAGGTGGTAACTTTACTCAAGAAAACAAAATAAAAACTTTCACATTTATTAAAAAATTTACATAAAGATTTAACTTTTTTTTTTACAGATATGTTACAGCACAAAAATGAAATTTAACTGCATGTGTTGTGTTAGTCATAGAACTACTGCATTACTACAGTGTTATAATTATCACAGATAATCCATATATTAACTATGCTGTTTTTTACATTTTTTTGTGTAGCTCCATTTATAATACTGTACATACAAAAAACAACTTCCCCACTTAATGATAATAATAATAATAATGACATACAAATATAGCTTAGTAGTCATCACGATATCAGACAAAAAAAATACACTGTATTCCCAAACAGCCAACTTTTCTGGTGTGTCTGATTAACCTGTTGTTGTTGTTGTTGTTGTTATTATTCTTGTTATTATTAATGAGTCTGTTGCACAAAATTCATTCTCACTACCCTAAATGAAACATTAATTTTTAAACTTATGGACCACATGTGCCTGCCTATACAAGTGCCATAATTACATTATTACATAATTACATTTTAATATAAAATTGTAACGTTTTCTGAGTACAACGCTTACTCAAGTTTTTGGATTATATTTAATTCCTGGGATAACCTGTGAAATCCAGAGCTAACGAGTTTATACCAATTTAATAACAGCTTTCCGTTTGAAATGAGTAAATGGTATGAAAATAATCACAAACCAGTATTGTCATCCTTGAAAAGTTTGAATGCAACTAAACCCAACACAATGTAGATAAATCATCTCCTCTCTGCTGGGTGTCTGTAATGCATTACAGTTTTTTCTGTGACTGGTGAACTGTTTGTGATCTTTGGGACGGAGGCAAGGGTGCAAGAAGTCAAAGTCAGACTTTTGAAATGGAGCCAAAACCCTTTTTTTTTTACCCATAAACCCTCCATTTGGGGCATCATAAGTCAGAGTCTCTCTCCGAGACAGGAAAATAGCCATTTTTGTTGATGACAGCCTCTTCCTCAGGAACAAACATAACCAGTAACCTGTCCTGTTCCTTCTTGGTTTTGGGTAAATCTTCAGCAGGTGTGATGAGCAGCTGGATACGCTGTAGAAAGATAAAACAGTGTAAATAGGCTGTAGCATCTCAGGTCATTTTCCAGTCAAGACCAAATTCTGAGGGGGCCCAATAAAGTATTTGCTCATGTCTGCTTTTCTTTTTTTAAGCCAGATTTGTCTGGATGATGACTTCCCTAGGCTTTGGAAATGAAAGAAACTGATAAAGAAGCTCATTTCAAGCTACAATAACTTAAAAACCAATGTGTTGAGAACAGAGGTGCCCAAATTCTTTCCTTTGAAGGGCCATAAATTAATGTGGATGGAGGGCCACGGGCCAAAAGTCTATGTTGATGTTGTGTGAACGACATACATACAACTAAGTGTGTTGTCTTTTATAGAAAATTAACATTCTAAAGCTGAAATAAACTTTCAAAATATTAAACATATCGTTTAATCTGCTTAACAGTATTTTATTAATTTGCAGAGAATTGATCTATTTCTCTGGCAGGCCAAAGCAAAGGGAGTATGGACCAAACATGGCCCGCGGGCCCCACATTGGGCAGCCCTGGTTGAGAGAGATGATTTGATTTAACTACAAAATCCTTTCCACGGGTTTTTGTGTGGATTTGTAACCATGTGTTTTGCGTTTTAGAACATAATAGCTGTTAAACAATCCAAAAACACGTAATGGTTTATTTCTCTGATGTAGTAATCTTCAAATACACCTTGTAGTGGAAATGCTCTCTCTCTCATGGACCACATTCACTGTGTACCTTGCTTTCTCTTTCTCTCATTCCAAATCCTTTCTGCTGGCTTGTGTGGATTTGTGACCATGTCATTTGACTTTCAGAACTTCACTGCCATTAAACAATTTAAAAAAATAATGCTTTATTTATCGGAAGTAGGATATTTCTGAGTGGAAAAGCTTGCTCTCTCTCTTTCACAGATCACATTTACTGCGTACCAAGCTCGACCATCTCCCCCGCTTTTTTTTTCTTTCACGGCTAAATTTGTATAAAAATCTTTTCTGCTGGCTTATGTGGCAGTATGACCGTTTTATTTGAGTTTTGGCATATCACCACTGCGAAACAAACAGAAAATAACAGTTTACTTTTCTGATGTTGTAAATTTCTGTGTAGAAACTGTCTGTCTCATTGATTGACGAGCACAGCTGCAAGTAATCCATCATGAATTCAGCATCCCCTAACTATCCTGCAGGGGGCAGACACATCTATGGGATATTAAACAGGCAAATGTTGCTTTTTTTGATTGATTCTGGTGCGTCAATGTTCACCACGCGTGAAAGGGTTTGTCCTCCTTATCTGCCCTTTTAATTTGGTGTTTTTGAGTTATTCTGTTAACAACCCGGAGGGACACTTTACAGTGATGCCTCACATTCACATACACACACTGATGCCATGCAAGGTGCTCAACTGGACACCAGGAGCAACTTAAGGACCTCTCTCAAGGGCAACCTAGGGAATTACCTGTCTGACTGGGAATCGAACCGAGGATCCTCTAGTCACAAGCCCGCTGCTCTAACCTACCCATGCCTAGGGTTTTCCAAAGTGTAGGAATTATACTTTTAGAAGTAAAATCTATAGAAAGTGAAACTGGTTTACTTGCTCCATTGTACCAGTGTAGTGTTCAGATATATGGGATGTGTCAATCAATCACCTCTCTCAGGGTCCCTTGGGTGGTGTTGAGCTTGTAAAGCATCCAAAGAGGGATGCAGACCATGGATGAAAGCGCGAGCAGCCAGCCAATGACATAACCCCACCACGGGTACACATACTCATTGTTGTACTTTAGAGGTGTATACTTGATGAGAGAGAAGGCAAAGGTGCCCTAGAGACAAAGATATACTCATATTACTGGTGAGGCATAAAAACGAGGCCACTTCATCGCTTTCAGTTCAGTCATCACACTGACGTAATTAGTTTGTTGATACTTACGATGCATGTGGCCGGGGTGATGAACAACCAACAATACTTGATGTAAGGTCCTGGGCGGTAGCCAATCATGTCTTCGATGTTATCATAAAAGCGATCTGCACCTGGACAAACAATAAAAAAAGAAAAAAGTTTTTTCCACGCCGTGCCTTAAATGTCAGAGACAGCCTCGTCTTCTAACAAATACAGCAAAACTTTTGTGTGAAATTTGTCCAGATTTTATCCTGAGTTCTTCCCAACAGGATCTGCAGTGGCCTGTGTTTATTAGCTGTATCCACCGCTGTCTTTCTATTCCTATTTTATGTAATTTTTTTGGCACTTTCAGTCACAATTGAAGATCTACCACATTTCTTCAGCTCCATAATGCTAACACTAGCATATAGCAGTGCTGCTTGACCCTTGAACAGCATGCTGAGAAATGAAGTTTCCCAGAGTGTCATGTCTTGTTGTGATATTTTAACCCATGTGGTTCAAAATCCTAAATTGTTTCCAGAAACGGTAAATTTTGATCATATTAACATTACACGATAGTCAATCCTTTATTTGAACATTAAGGAACAAAATTATAGTGGTGTAGAAGAAAATTCTTTTTATGAATAAAATGGTTAAAAAACAAAACAAAAGGGACTACACCTTTAACTATCAATGCCAATGAATAAAAGAATTTTAAGGTTTGATGTTAGCTTACCGTAGGCCCATGCAATGCAAACTGTCTCAAAGATGGACATGAAGAGAAGACACATGCCGCTGGCTGCATAGTAATCAAAGAGCTGGAAAATATACATGCCCCCCTACAGAATGAGATACAAAAAATTGGATATAAATAATGGTATCATTTACATACTGCTTTCCTATTAAACATTTGTTTGCACGCAAAACATAATGAAAATTATTTAATTATTTAATTTTAAAAAAATTAAGTGTGCTAAGATAAGATAGAAAAATTAGAAAATAAAGTGAAATTTCCTTTAAAAAAAATAAAATGTTACAGAGAGCATCTGAACTGAAGAGTCAGTTTATGGGCCTTGGAACTGATTGAGCAAATTCCTGTTTTTGTGACATCAGAAAATAACTTTAAGTTGCTAGTGTTCATTTTAGCAGGCTAAAAATTTGCATCGTTTATTGTTGTAATACATATTTTGTACACAGTTTCTGCTTTGGTTTTTTTGTGTGTTTGTTTGTTTTATGTATCAACACTTTAAAAAAAATCTATCCAATCTCTAATTAATGTTAAAAATACCAAGATCCCAAGCCATCAGTGTTAATGCATTACTGCCACAGACTGACTGGAAATGGTGTCAGTGGATTATGTGGTTACAAGTTTTCGCCACACTTCACTGTAGCACTTTGTTGCCAGTCAGATACATTTGTTTCAGTTTTTATACATGCTTTTGTTTCAAATCCTTTTTATATGCTTTTGTGGGCGGTGGTATTGTTTTCAGTCCTGTGTGTCCGTATGTAAACAAAATAACTTGAAGTATTTTGATCCAATATGGATGAAATTTGGTGGAATGATTGAGAGTTAACCAAGGAACATGCGATCCGATTTTGACAAAATTCAGTTAAAAGTCAAGGTCACAGGCCAAGGTCAAAATTTGGGACCAATGTTTATACATAGGGGATATTTAGAAAGGCTATTTTGAGGAATTGGTTCAAGATACACCTGTGGTTCATATTAAACGCTAATAAGAGCTCATATCACCTTTCTCTTGGTCTATTGGTCACATGACCTTTGTTTTTGGGTGCCCTTGAAATGTCAAACTCAAGGTCATAACTGCATAACTCATACAGTTTGGAGCCAATATGGATTGAACTTGGTGGAAGGACTGTGTGTTAATCGAAGATAATGTGGTTCAATTTTGGACGGAACTGATCAAATGACAAAGCCACACAGAACCATATATAAGGGTATCATTGGATCACAAAGAAATAATATGCAGGACTCGGGAGTCAAACATGTAACAAAATGACGACTTGTTGACACCTCTGCAGAGCATTCATGCTTCCAGCTGTGCAGAGGTGAAACCATGCAAACTATATAGGACTCCATCAGCATTTATTTCAGCAAAAAAAAAAAAAAAAGCATCTTGTTCTTTCTTACTCAGCCAGTGAATGTGTGCACGAGGTATTTTATAAATCACACAATTTTCTAAATGCAATTCCCTCTTTATAATAAAAACAAAACGAAGGGTAAAAAGAATAATGATACTGGCATGGTCATTATAACAAGCTGCACTTGAATTTCCCGAAAGCTGCAATATGGTTTCGCGACAAAAAAAATAAACCACTTTATCCTTATTAATATATGTGCCAAACAACCCTAAAATGTAATTAAGTCATCTACTACCCAGGGAATACCTATAGTGTAAGTACCAAGTGTCTACTATGTTTTGTTATTAAGTTATCATGTTCACAAGAAGCGATAGATGCAATCTTTTTTTTTTTGGCCCACCACCACCCCCTGTCTTCGGAGGACAACTTTATTTGTATTACAACTTAAGTTTAAAAAAAAACATACATTGAAGCTGCTCCAAGGCCACCTAAACTAATTACATGGAAATGTGCCTAAGCCAGAACATTTGAGGCTAGACGGACAGACAAACAGACAGACAGACAAACAGACAAGCGAAAGGACAAACAGGCGGAACAAGTGGGTAGGTATGATGTGACAGGGTGACAAGGCAACATGGGCAGATGTGGAGGACATACACAACAAAGACTAGACCGTACAAGTTATGCTCGTAAACGGATACCTGGGAGGAAAAAAAATTTAATACATAAAATAAACTAGAAAGCACTCAGAGAGCGCAAACCTCCGCCAAAGCAGTTCAGTCCCCCATAATGTGGAGATGTTTTTTTCCAGCAGACAGACTTCTGAGAACCCAATGATAATGCCAGCATAAACCATTTTGGTAGAGATTAATATCCAACTCAATCAATAAATCTTTATTTTTTTTAATATCCCAGATTTACATGATAATCCGGATCACCACCAAAATCTAATTTTTGGTTTGGTCCTTGTGCCATTTCCCACTTATCCTGAAAATTTCATCAAAATTGGTCCATAACTTTTTGAGTTATGTTGTGGACAAACAGACAGACAGACAGACAAACAGACAAACGCCGGCAAAAACATAACCTCCTTGGCGGAGGTAATAAATTAAAAAAATTAAAATAAATGAATAAAAAGAAAAGGTTGGTGAGGAAACTTATATTGATTGTAAGGGAATGGTGTCATAACTGCATTCCATGTTGTGAGGGCGTGTGCATGTATGTGTGTGTATGAGTTTGCATGTGTTCATGATTGGATGGGTGAGGTTATGCGTGTAAGGGAGTAGTGGGGCAGCTAAGTGCATTTTTTTGGCCGAATCGTTCACTTTGTGACGCAAGCACCAAATTTGGCATGAACAATGTCCAGAATTGACTCTTTCAGAAAACCCCGTTAGCCATTCAAAAATCCAAGATGGCCACCATATTTTCCAAGATGGCATCCGGACAAATGTAAAATCCTTCAATCATATTGAAACATATACCATATTATTCGCCTGATCATAACGATTCTAAAAAGGTATAGTTTGGATTACCTGTGACT
>OMMV01235501.1:0-10085 GCA_900302635.1 Chatrabus melanurus
GGAACACAGGTACCTGAGAACATGTTTTTAGGCGAACATGGGTACTAGGGAACATGGGTACCTGAGAACATGTTTTTAGGGAACATAGGTACTGGGGAACATGGGTACTAGGGAGCAGGTACCTGAGAACATGTTTTTAGGGAACATAGGTACTGGCGAACATAGGTACTAGGGAACATGGGTACCTGAGAACATGTTTTTAGGGAACATAGGTACTGGGAACATAGGTACCTGAGAACATGTTTTTGGGGAACATAGGTACCTGAGAACATGTTTTTGGGGAACATAGGTACCTGAGAACATAGAGCTGACCCCGGCACATTGGTCAGCCTAACTGAAACTTGCTAACTCCTTGCAACATTATTTCCCTTTACAACTGTGTGACATAACAAATTTTTTAAAAACAGATGAATGCAGGGTGCCGTCAGTTACAACATACTGACTGGTTAGTACAAATGCATTCCTTTCAAGTGATTAAATTCCTATTCAATCATAGTGGCTGACGTAATGAGCTAGCTAATCTAGCCCAGTTTATACAATGACTTGCCGCAAATTCTGTCGAGTTTGGTTGCAAGCAAATAATGTATTCTGCTAGTATGTGTTCATGGGCGAATATTGCGTTGCTACCCAGTTAGTGATTTGACTACCTATTGAAGCATAATAATTTTGTTTTATGTTCAGTTAGCTAATTTGGTAAGTTACAAGACGACAGCATTTATTGTTGTTGACCTATAGTTCGGGATGGACTAACCCATCTATATTTTTGCTTGTACAACCTCTACGCTGTTGCCAGCGCAGGGGAGAAATCGTTGGACTTTTATACTTTGCATCTACATTTTGATACATCGGCGTACAGGCGTTGATGTATCCAGGTGTAAGCGAACGGAATGAATAATCCCCTTGATATATGCGGCGTAATCGCGGTTAGCGGAAGCAGCCATTTTATCAGCCACAACAACAAACCCTGTGGCGTCCTGGGAACGGAGGCCACTCATTTGGTGACAAAGTGCTTCTAATCTCTCCGTTTTTCATTGTGATAGCTACGGTATATGTCTCACTCTGCGGCGCAACCGGGTAAGAAAAAGAGATGGGAGGCAGAGGAGTATAACCGGTTAGCGTCAAACATCAGATAGATTTGAAGAAACTAGCCGATTTGTGCTACGTGCCACAGTAACGGCTGCCGAGGTTTCACAAGCGCACGTGGAATTAAAGCATTGGCCTGGTTAGCTTATGAAAAGCATCCATCTGGCGGTGAACGGTCGGAGTGTAAATGGGCCCTGAATGCCACACGCGCTCAGCAGTTCGGCTTCGCTGCCAATGTGTAGCGCGGTGAACGGTCGGAGTGTAAATGGGCCCTGAATGCCACACGCGCTCAGCAGTTCGGCTTCGCTGCCAATGTGTAGCACGGCGAATGGAAAAATCTAAACTCGACAAGGGATGCCTAACCAGCCGTGGCAATGACTGGCACGCGGCGCGAACCTACCGGAATGCAGCTAATCACAGACGATGCCACATCGTCTTGCCAGGAAAATCATACCTATTAAAGTCAATCACCTCTAAAAGTCAAATCGCTGAAACTGGCTGCTAATTTTTGTCATATCAGACAACAGCAACAGCCAACAAACCCCAAAACCTTCATTTCTACTCATATCTAATCATACTATAATTTGAACGCTTGTATGTCTGTCTGTTTCCCTACTCCTCCCAGGTCCTTTGGTTGATTTCCACCAGACTTTGTGATCAACCCCAGAACTGCCCTTAAAAGGTTTGTTTTGGCAAAGGTTGAGGTCATTGGGGTCAAAGGTCAATTTTTGTTTTGTTTTTTACTCCAACATCCACCAAACTCGGCGCACATATGCAGGTGGGTTCTGGAATTGCTCAGGCGAGATCAAATTTAATAAAGGTCAATCATTGGGGTCAAAGGTCAAAATTTAAGTTTTTCTTTCCGATTTGCGTCAGACTTGGCACACATATGGAGGCGGGTTCAGCAACTGCCCAGCAAGGTCAAATTTGGCAAAGGTCAATCATGGAGTCACGGTATTTGGGGCGAAAGGTCAAAATGTAAATTTTTCACTCAGATTTCCACCAAACTTGGATCGCCTAAGGAGGTGGGTTCCAAAACGGCAGAGCAAAATCAAAGTTGCCAAAAGATTCACCACTGGGGACAAAGTTATGCCTGTCTGTCTGTCTGGCCTACTCCTCTCAGGTCCTTTAGCTGATTTTGACCAAACTTGATGTCCATGAAGGTTGACCCCAAAAACGCCCTTAAAGAATTCATTTTGGAAAAATTCAAGGTCAAGGAATTTGTTTGTCAACCCAATTTGGACCAAATGTGGCACACACTTAGGTGGATTCGGGTATTGCCTTGGCAAGGTCAATCATTTAGGCGAAGGTCAAGGTCAGTGGGGTCAAATGTCAGATTGCTGTTGCCCTTAAAGTCTTCATGCCCATGGGTACAGCTACATCGTTAAACTTGATATGACACAATCACCTAACAAGTAAAATATCTTGAATTTTCACTTTGTTCCATTGGCAGATTTGTGAAAATTCAAAATATTTAAGACTGATGGTTGAAAAACAAGTCCGTATATCTTATTGAAATTTTTACTTGTTAGGTGATTGTGTCGTATATTAAGTGCAATGAGATATTTTGACTTGAAATCAGAGAAATATACTCGGTACGATTTTGAGTTTTTGCATTGTATACAACAGGAGAGTACGTACTGACCCTGTGCCACTCAAACCCACCCACCATCATGACTTCTCTTTTTTTCTTTTATATATTCTCTTTGGTTATAAGAGCATTGGAGAAATTGCTCCACCTGTGACTCAATGAAACAGAACATTCTGTTTAAGACCCACAAATGAAGATTGATTAAACGTCAGATATCTCATCTCTTCTTGGTTTAATCTACATTCATCCCTCTTAATTAGTGTTTTTTTCCCCCCTTTTCATACAACAGACTGAAATGAGAATAACAGTCCATTAGCATTGCCCATATTCCTTTGTACCTGAGTGCACGCACCCGAGATGGAGAGGATCTAATCAAATGATAATGTTTATTTGCAGGTAAACTCCATATGCTGGGAGGCAAATGTTTTATCATTACAGAAAGTGGTCTTTTTAATAACAAGCATTAAACTAATAAGTAAATGCTGATCAAGTGGATTTAAGAATCAGCTGCTTTTGATCGGTGCCATATGACATTTAAAGGGGACATGTAGTGCAATTTGTTTGTTTTTTTAAATGTACCTTTTATAATTTAAGATTGCTGGTCTTATGTGTTCAGGAAAGCTGCACACTTCAGTGACTTTGCATGTAGTAACAAACCTGCAACATGCAAAATTTAGGCCTGAAATGACAGAAGCCCACATTTAATGAAAAGGTGTATATAAACTTTTAAAGCATTTTTCACTTCCAGAAATAACCAGTGTTATGTTCTAAGTCATGTTAATGATAGTCGGTAACTTTGTATTTGTTCTGTTTTATTACCTCTGCCGAGGAGGCTATATTTTCATCGGCATGGGTTTGTATGTGAAGTTTCCCTGTCTACAGTTTTTGAGAGATCAACATGAATTTTTTTTATGATGGGTAGGCGATCACCTAAGGATGGTCCCATTAAATTTTGGTAAGAATCTACGCACTGATGACATCACAAAAAATGAACAAAAAAATTTTCAAAAATCCCCATTTCTTATAATTGGTGAAAATAAAAAAAATAAAAAATCATATCTCTGTCAAAACTCATTGGATTTGAATGAAATTTGATATGTATATGCAGGGTCAGGCCCTCAACTATTAGACCAAGTTTCATCCAGATCTGGTCCGGAATAAGGATTTGGCTGCAATTTAAATTTAACATTGGAAATCCCATTTAACATGTTCAGATGTGTACATCTTGGTGACATCTCAACAGATCAGTATGAATCTTGTCATGCTTAGGTAAGATGGTAATAGCTATAAGCAGGTGAAGTTCTATCCAGATCCGGAAAGTCTTTTGGATCCAGTGGATCAAACTGTAAAAATTTCAGGTGCCGGTATGTAAGACGCTGTTGTAAGGTATCTAATAGAGATAGAAATGTCCAACCACGACCCAAATGTAGCCGGGAGAATGCTGATTCAGTAAGCTGTCAACGGATTTCAGCTATCTCCAATAGCTCAGCACATGACTTGATGTCAGCGCTTGTAGTTTTTCTAATAGTTGTGTTAACCCTGCTGATGTCAGCATTTGTGGTTTATGTACCACTAGAATGGAGAATATAAATTAGAAATGAAAGGAGGAAAAGCTGATTTATCAGAGCAAAATGATGTTAATGTTTGTTTTCAGTCTTATAAATCATATATGTGACAAATGTGAAAACCTTGGCGGAGGTCTGCGCTCTCCGAGTGCTCTTGTTGATAATGTGAAGCTCTTTTTCGTGTATTCTCAAAGGCACTATGTAAGGAAAGGTATTATTGAGGTCGTCGACACGGTCGTTGTTTAGAAGTTGATCTAACAATAAGTCTGCGCAGTACAACTTGCTCGATGCCCAAATGCTGAAACCTGAAAAAACTATTACACTTCTTCAATGTTGCAAAAGTAGCACTCTTATTGGAAGCGAAGGAATCGTAGTTTCCATTTTATCGGAAAGGCAGATCACTCAAATCAAGAGGTCCCATTGTGCAAAGTTGGTTTTTATCTACCTTTACAGTTAAACATGGTTGGGGTTTAATGTTAAACGTCGTCAAAGTTTCACATTTCTATGTCCGTTTGTAGAAGATAGCCAGGCACAAGCAAAATTAAGTGCATTTCCCGGGTTTAGTAGCACTTTTAACAAGATTGCACGGCGTTTACGACCTCGCCCAGTCAGCTCGATTTCATATTTGTTGATTTGATGCAATGAGGTATTACAAAGAATGCAGATTAGGCTCTAATGTGTGTATGAGCGCACAGAGAAGATTTAAGAGAACACAAAGCGTGCCTAACAATACTGTGAAGGGATAAGGCAGAAGCAGATGAGATTAAGAAGGTATTTAAAGACTATTCCAAATCTAATCAAGCCAAATAACAATGGTCCATGGATGGACGTGAGAATGGGGACCAACCAGTAGGGCTCTGCCACACGCACCCAGGAGGAGAACCTTAACTCGAAACCTGTGCGGGTGTCAGTCCATCACAGCTTCCTCCCTCTGCCAAGGGCTGGAATGCATTTTACAGCTGGGTTGACTGGGACAGTGCAGATTAAGCGCCTTGTCCAATGATGCAGACAGGTAGCACAACCAGGAATCAAACCCAGGTGGTGTTCCCCACTTGGACTTTGGTACTTCCTGTCCATATTTAGGAGATGTTCCTGCAGACCATTTCAACTACTTGGTTGTGCCTCTCAGTGTGTGCCGTCCCTGCTTGCACCCTGCCACTATGTGCTGGACTGTCTCAGGGGCATCTTTGCACAGCCTACATCTCAGGTCCTGCCTGCCATCGTCATCCACATATCACGTTTGGTGGAAATCGGCCAAAACACCTGGGAGGAGTAGGGGAAAATCCCAAAAAACAAAAACAGATTTCAGTGAAATTTGGTGGAAAGGTAGACCTTGGATCAAAAAATAAATAAAAATATATTAGATATGGGGCCAGATGACAGATTCATCGTTATAGCAGGTAGCTCAGCGGATAAGGAGCTGGACTGCCAATATGTAGACCCGGGTTTGAATCCCGCTCATGCTACCCGTGTCCTTGGACAAGCAACTTAATCTACATCGTCTCAGTCCACCCAGCTGTAAATGGGTACCAGCCTTGGCTGGGAAAGTAACCTGCCGCTCTGTCTGGGGGGGGGGAGTATAGACTCATCAGCTTCACGCTGAGGAATCCACAGATGAGCACCGGCCCCAACACAGGTCATCCTCAAGCAGAAAACAAGGACATGAAAAACGTGTTGTATATTATTCTCCTCTAAAGGTAGTACCATTTTACCCCAGGTAGAATGCTGGTGAATGGGTTGATCGATTCTGGTTTGTTTTGTGTGCCTCAGGCTCCAGGCCAACAGTCGTACAACATCAATGGAACTATTTGTTGTTCAGTGACGTTTGCGTCATCTTATGACATTCGCAACCAAATGGACTATTTTATTTATTTTTGCTTTGTAACAGCCTTCGAGTTAGAACATGAGGGAGTTTATAAAAAAAAATAAAAATAATGTACAATGTGTTGGACTCCCATTAGATCAATTATTCCTCGAATAGTTTCAGTACTGAAATTCCAAATCTCCAAATGTTCTGAGCCTCATAGATTTAAGTCAGGGTCAGGGTGTGCTGCTCAGGCAGTCACAATATTGCACCCGTAACCTCAGCTGCAAGATTTGTCACTTTGGTGCGTTTAAGAGGGTATAACCAACATTTGTACTGGTTTGCAACTCCCAATTTTTTTTAAACCCAGTACCTGGATTGTTCCCCCTTTCATTCCCAACAAAAATTGAATCAAGGACATCAGTGCCACGGTCCAAGTTTTACTGCACTACAATAAGAGTTTAATCTGTCAGATTTATCAACTGCACTTGAGTACTTGTCATATTTAATGTGACCTCATGTACTGATTTATAGAGTGCTTCCAAGGAACTGTTAAGTATATATTGTCCATTAGTTTATATCCTGTTCAGTCCGTTTTAAACCCCATTGGATTTACTTACATGATCTATAAAAGCACTCTGAGGAAGGCATCAAGCCTGAAACGCATTTGTGTTAAAGACTCAAAGTAGTTTCTTTATGCATGGTGCAGCCCTTTTTTGTATTACGATTTACTTACAAAAATTTTTGTGGGTGTGAAACGTCATTTGTAATAGCTTTCAACACATTATTGTATTAGTCGCTACTAGTTAATTTCATTTCTCGTCTTATAGAAGCCCAACTGTTCTCATGTAGTTTTTGCATCAGTTCAAGACACTAATTTTCCAAAAAACACGTTTTATAAACCAGCAACTAACCAGACATCTTTTTGTGACAGTTCTGTTTATTTTACCACCATTTCTTCTTATTCTTTACTAAACTACACAAAACATATTAACGAGGCTGTATATAGCGAACACAATAACGTGTATATGGTGCAAGATAAATGCTGGCAAAACAACTTTACACAGATCCACAATATTAATATACAAGGACAAAAAAAAAAAAAAACATATGTACGACAACTATTTTATATCTACACACAATAAAATTGTACACCTTCAAAAACAAAATGCACAATTGTTTTTCAACCCACTTCCTGCTCCGGTGAAGTTTTTACAGTGGATGGGGACAGGGGTGGATGGGAAGTGTAGGAATGTTAAATCACATCTGCAGTGTGGTCAGTTCTCCGCCCCCCCCTCCGTTATGCATGTCTTAATAGAAAAATGAACCTCTTTTTGGAATCTGACAAATTCAAGGTGACCACAGCCACGGTGCTCGGAGGATCAAAAACACCTCGTTTCAAATCATGCAGACGTGAAGGATAGTTCACAGTCTGGCAGACTTTGGACAACAATTATTTCCACAACATTATAATACATTTAAAAAGCAGGAAACCCTGACGAGCATGTTGACTGGCCAAAAATCTAAAACTCTCCCACATCCACCCTTTTATCCCTGAATTTATTCCTGGCCTTGGTCCGAGCCTTGAAAGCAGCTGCATTCTGATGATGCTGCGAGACAGAAAATACACGGTAAAATAACCTGCAAGCATTTATGCAGTATGTGGAAAATGAGGAGTAGAACGGCCCCAACAACATGCGTGTACACATACCCGCTCTGCACGAGATATTTTCATGTACTTCATTGTGGCGGAGTCAACCAACGTAGGTGGTCCCAGTTCAAACACGTCTCTGATGAATTCGTTCGCCTGGTTGGACAAGTTCAATCGGTGCACATGATGTCAGCATGCAGCTTGTATTCATATTATGCCAGTTTATCTGTATTGCAATCAAACGCTTTACGGCCTGGGAGGGTGTCTGTCAATTAAAAACATACCTGCAGGTGGTAGTTCATGGCAGAGCCCACAAATTCTCTGAATGCTTCATAAGTCCTCTTCCTCACCCAGCTGTCAATGATCATGCGCTCTGTTCCAAAGCGAATGGTCTCAGACTGGTAGTCACCCTCCTGACATGACAGAGGTACGGGTACGGTAAGAGTTGCCACCACAGCGCTTGAAATGCACATTTCCTGACTGAACGCTCACCTCAACGGCCTTCAGTACATCTCTGAAAACAGAGCGCTGCTTCCGCTTGTCGTTCTTTGCTCTGTGCTTGTTGCAGTCTGTGGCCAGTGCGTTCAGTTTGTCACAAAGGCCGTCCCAGTCGTCAAACTCAAACTCCTGAAGAGGCACGCACATGCTTAACAAATTAAATGGTGCCAATATTATTCTGCTATTAAATGTAAACTTACAGAGTTCATGTCTCTGGCCAGCTCAAAGAGCAGCGCGATGGTTTCTCCTGCGGCAATTCTCATGTTGACATCCTCACTCTCTAGCAACCCGGGCAGGTTGGGCAGGTGCCTGCATAGCAACACACGTGCACATGAATAAAAACATCTCAAACAATTTATCTGTTGATCTTTTTTTAAATGGTGTGTGACGGTAAACATGTCAGTCATGTTTGAATCTTACTTGCACAGGATGTCTTTGAGCTGGCTGGCAGTGCAGATGGTGAGCAGCAGCGCCCAGGACAGCAGTGCGTTGGTGTGGAGCTGGACTGTCTGGGGACTCTGAGAATTGCAGGTGCTATCCCCTCTCACATAGGACCGGGTGAACAGGTTCTCGAAGCACTCCATTGTGGCATGAACATCCTACAACCAGGAGCAAATGAGTCACGATTGTGAACGCCACAAAAGCTTAAAAATAAAAAAAATAAGGGTGAACTTACGAAAACATCATCTTCTGCGACTAAAGTACAGAGGCCCAGACTTGTTGCGACCTATCCGAGGAAAAAAAACAAAAACAATCCTCTGCACTTTAATATTTACACGTCGAACCAACCTCACTTTAACACCATTTGTTCTACAAACTGCTGCACCAAGTACTCACAGCTTGTCTGGCTTGAATGTTGACAGATCCATCTGCTAGTATGTTTTTGAAGATAGGTTTCAGGACCTTGAAGACCTCCTCACTCTCAATGCCAGAGCCCAGCTGGATGCACATGAGGCATGCCAGAGAAGCTGCTGCTCGCTGCTCCTCACCTTTACCTGAAAGAGAGAGAGAGGGTCAGCATTAGTTTATCCGTGCATTCAGGCTTTCACTGTAGGATTCCAAATCTTTTTGTTCTGACATTATTAGACATGGAAAACAATCAATGGTACCTTTTTTGAGGCAGCGTTCTATGCTGTCTGTGATAGTCATCCTTCTGTCCGAGATGAACTCGTAGAGGATCCGTGTGGACATGGCTGCCTTAAGTCCAACTAGAGCCCCTTGTCTGGTCTTAGCACTGAGGAAATGGATACATAAAGCTTCATCATCACTATATTAGACTGCAACATGACAGAATCACCTATCCAAGAAATGACAGGTGCACTCACACTACCACCTTCAAAAAAAAAAACA
The DNA here is from genome assembly GCA_900302635.1 of Chatrabus melanurus. NCBI lineage: Eukaryota > Metazoa > Chordata > Actinopteri > Batrachoidiformes > Batrachoididae > Chatrabus > Chatrabus melanurus. Next base: position 9,543 of record OMMV01235501.1, read on the forward strand.
TGCATTTTCAACTCTTATTTACACTAATGAATAAATTGTGATAGTTGAGGTTTGTCAATTGTATTCTCCATTCTGTGTGCAGAGAATAAAGTACAAAGTGCCCCTTTATTTTCATGCCTTGCATAAAGATGAAATTTAGTTGCGCCGCGGTGGCTCAGCAGTCTAAGTGTCAAGCTTTTTAGCTTGGCGCAGCTGCCCCAGAGGACCGGGGGGTTCGATTCCCGGTCTTGCCAGGGGAGCGGCAACAATTGGCCTCGCCGCTCCGAGGGAGGGACTCGGCAGGACAAGCCGTCCGTAAAATGTCCCTGGACGCCCCGGAGTCATGGTACGGAGCTAGGCGGGCACGGCTTGGAGAAGGCGTGCCTAGTCATTCTGGCCACCGGGGGGCAGGGGCAGGACGGTGAGTCATTGTTAGAGCGGTTGCTCATTGAGTTAACACTAGGGAGGGTCTAATTGAATACCAAATTGGGAGAAAAAGGGGGGAAATAAATAAATAAACTTTTTTTTTTTTTTTAGGCGGCACTCAGTGGTTAGCACTCTTGC
>OMMV01235511.1:0-14617 GCA_900302635.1 Chatrabus melanurus
ATGGCCATTTGACGGCTGTTGTGCTGTAATTGTGTCAAATTGTTGCAAATGGGCCATGTTTTGTTGGCGGCGTCAATGATATCTGTGGAGCTTCTCGACCAGCGTTCCAAATCTGGGGATAATTTTCCCAGAGCTTTTGTTGGGTGCAGCAGCAGCCAGAAGCTGCAAGCAGTGTTTGTGGTGACCATAAAAACAAGAGACAGTCGAAAGTCAAATAACAAGTCAGAAAGTACTAATAAACCAAGATGTCTGGTGTGGGTGGAGAATTACTTCACAAAAACACCTGTAAATGTAACTCTTTCCCATTTTGTAGCTTTGTGAATATTTTGGAAGTGAGCCATGTGTGTTTGAGGTAAAGCAGCCTGAATTAATCACAATGTGTTCATTAACAGTGCTTTGAGCATATCATTACAGCAATGGAGAACTTGGGTTCGCGCCTCCAAATAAACAAATCTGTAACTTCAATTTGACAGAAACGACTCCGTTAACTTTGCAGTGCTTCAAAAAACTCTCATCACACAAAACTGTAACCCAAATGACTGATTTCAGGTGTGTAATGGTCTTTAGTTTCAAACCGTCAGCGAATTATCACCGACTCTGCAGCAGTGTGCAGCTTTTTATTCCACACTTTTGCTGGTTTTACTGCACGCTTACCGTTTGGTTCAGTCGCAGCGCTCTCATCAACCCTGTTTCCAAGCAGCTGTTTTTTAGCAAACAACCTCCGAGAAACCCAGCAGCAAATCACACAGTAAAATGTAATGTGATTTAATCGTGCACATGCATCTTAAGCGTCAGCGCTCAGCCCGCCATCACTCCATCAGGTGATGAAAAATATCGCTGAATAGACGGTGATAATTAACTGAAAGCAATCTGCCTCACTGCCAATGGACCATAATGTGATAAATATTTTAAGGGTGGATTCGTCATTTTTTTTCCCACACTTTTTGTTTGCAAAGTTGTGTATGAAGGTCAATGCCACTCTGCCGCATTTCCACTGAACATTAGCCGCTTTTTTCCTCCATGTCTCTTACCTCATTAGCCCCACCCCCTTCATTTCTGACCTCTTATTTCCAAAGGGGAGGACAGCGTCTGAAATAGAGACCAGTAGTGGGTTGTGGTGGTCTCCTGCAGTCTAGAAACTAGAACTCCTATAATAACATTTCAAATGCCAAACCTCAGCTGTGAATGCTTTCACCGGATTACCTCCTATGTGGATATTTCACAAGCCATGCTACTTTTGAAGCCTTTTCACCTGAAAATAAATAAATACATACATATAATAAAAAAGAAGAATATTCAAGACATTGCACTTTAGTCTGAGGTTACAGCTCAGTTCCAGGAAACCACACAAGGGCGGAGAACCATCTGAAGCAAACTATCAAAGCGATTTTCTTTCATGAAACCTGTCGGGCAGGTTTCAGGCTTGTGAAACAAGCACCAAATTTGGCCTGAAGAAACTCCTATGGGTACCTAAATAACGTTAGCCATTCCAAAATCCAATATGGCCACCAAGGACCCAATATTACCTTTTAGTTGCACTTTTGTATGATTATAACAGCTTCAGGCATGCAAGCTCATTTGGGTTTTTTTTCCATTTAGTGGTCTGTTGTGTTGATTATGTCGTACTTCTTGCTTCTACAGCTATTCGTGCAACTAACAGACGCAAATTTAATGACTACATACAGGCATTTTTGTGCCGAGGTCGTTCAACAAGATTGTTCAACCAGAAAACTGAGTAAATGTCCATTTACCTGTTTTGTATACGTGTCTATCTTTTAAGCCTGATTAAAACATTTGAAAGCTCTGCTTTTATTCTGTTACATTAGATTCTTTCAACCTGGATCATTGTGGCATCAATGGAATTCCTATATAACTTGCGGCACTTTTACAACTGTCTTCCTAAATATGTATATATGTAATGTTACCAGAGAAATGTATTTGACAATGGCTGCCAAGTAGTTTTCATGTCTATTTTTTTTTTACTCTGAAAACTAATTTATCCTTTTAATTTAACATAACATGCAAGTTTACATGCTTTTGACAACACGTGCAAAAATATTACGGTATTTAATAAATATTCTGATAAAATGTGCTGGCTATGGTGGCCATTTTGAAAAATATGGCTGCCATATTGGATTTTTACGTGGCTGACGGTTGTTTCTTAAAGAATACCACAGAAGCGCCAAACATGCCAAATGGCATGCTTGCATCACTGAACGATTTTACACTCATCCTCTCAGCTATGACTTCTTGTGCTTACAGAGTTTTTAGTGAAGTCACAAACTGTGTAGAGCAGGGAGCTCAGTGAGATAAGGAGTTGGGCTTCAAATATGTAGACCTGAGTCCAATTCTTGGTCATGCTACTTGTCTTTCCTTTAACACGACACTTTATCTGCATGCAGCATGCAAAAATCTGCATCTAGCAACAAGGTAAACAACTGCATTGATGTTGAAAACCTGCGTCGGCCTACATTTACAGGAATTGATAAAGAATCAGCCCACAAAGCAAAATCGATAATGCCATCGATATCATCCCTTATCACAGCTTTCATTCATTTATGTTGACGTGGCAAACATTCAAATTTTGACAAACTTGCCAAAAGTAGTTTGCACTAAGAAAATATTGAGGTGATCCAACAAGGAGCTCAAAACCAGTGTGTCAGCAGCCAGGACGGTGATGTGGAGATGAAAGAAGCCGATGTGGAGCACGTAGTTATAAATAGACCCTATAAGACGGTGCTGTACCTCATTAAGAATGTTTTGGACCTACTGACTGTTGTACGGGCTGCAGTGAGTACCCTCAGTGGTTCCTGTGCAGTTTTTCTTTAACTTCCTTCTGTAATCCCAGGTTACTCCTGGCCTGTGTGGGTCTGAGATTGGACGGCTTTCAAGGTTGTGCACTGGAGCTGGCGTCTGTAATGACTCACCACTACAGTGCAGTGTGCAGATTTAACCATCGCACTCCCTCAGCACCGAGGATAAATCTGTTTAGTCTGCTCTAGTTTACTCTTCATTTCTCCCACTCTTCTTGTTTCTTCGACACAGTGATTCAACGGCTTTGAATCTCTTTGAGAATATTAGAATATATATTGGTACAGAAAATTTCTGTCTGGCCCAGTTCCTCGCTGTGTAGGTTTTGGTGCTCTCTATGCTGCTATTATTTCAATAACTCCGTCTTTCCCAGAGCCCGCTCGGTGTCATTTGCATGGCCTACTTTCTATACGGGGCTTAGTTATTACCCACAAGTAGACACTTGAGCAGTAAACACTCCCCTTGTCGTGAGGATCAGCGGGCCTCCCTCAATGAACTGATCCTTTAATGTAGAACGGGACTTCTCTTCAGGGTCTTCACACCTCTGACGAATCAAACTCTGTTCTTTCTGAGAAGAGCCATTTAACCCGATAATTATATCAACTGCAGGTCTTCTTAACAATTAGACATAATGTGCCCTGTGTAATTATCACTGTCCTACTCCTTTAAACTGCTAATTGCAGCACTCACACTGCCCCCACATGCAGCAGATAAAAGAAGGGCGCAAAGTACTTTATCAGTACTGGGAAAATAATTAATTTACAGAAAGCTAAATGACAACTTTTTCATATTTGAGTTGTTTTTAACTGTTAAGGAAAAATATCAAAAATTACCTTTTTCCAGCTTGTACAATATGAGGAGTTGCCGCTTGAATAGATTTGGATTTTGGACTGTTGATAGGACAAAATAAGACAATTAAGTCTCTGGGAATCAGCACATACATACAACAATAGCTCATTGTTGTCAGCTTCATAAATGTGAGAATCTCCTCCTTTATTCTACTCTATATTTTGGGTTTGAGGCAGATCATTAGTAGAATTAGTGGAAATTAGGAGCAGGTGCAGTTATCAGTGAGAAAGACGGACGCCGTTTCTGCACAGAAACTTGCAAAGTCAGAGAAATAAACTGTTCTGTTTTCTGATTGCTGAAGAGCGGTTATGATGTAAACCTCAAATAACAGCGGTCACAAATCCACACAGTCCTGCAGAAAGGAATTTGGTGTGAACATAGCCAAAGCTTGCATTGTGAGGGAACATCAGATACGTCATTTCGGCCATGTGGCACACTTCTCTGGACGTGATCCAGCTTGTAGGCGGCTCAGTGTTGAGGACCTCAGCAGCTAGAAAAGGTCAAGGACACGCCCGTGTTCCACATGGCGGTTCCGTAGTGGAGTGGATGCGGTGATGTGTGGCACCAGCGCATGCTCTCTGACCTGACCTTGCTGAAGCATAGGTTTATCTCTCTTAACATATGTGTTAGTTTGAAGTTCCATGTAGTTCAAAATGAGCTTGTTTCATTTCTTTTCCATTTCCAAGGCCCTAGCTTTTTGTGACGATCAGAAAAACAGAGAGTCAGATTTTTACAGTATGTCTTTTTCTTTTTTGAAAACTGTCAGGTTTATTTTTGGTGTTATATCGTAGATCATGAGGAAAGCCATTCTTGAAATTGACTAAACCAACAACAGCCTGTTCTCTGGATGTTTGTTTTCCTAAAATATAGCCGGGTTTATGTTTGTGTGCAGAAATGACGGCGCGTTGCTGATTTATGGTCACTCTGAGCTGAAAACATCCTGTAATTTAGTCCTGTAGTTTTTCCTCAGTGTTCCTGAATGTGTCTGAGGAGTCACTCCCACAAAGCGCTATGAGATCATGTCGGCTTGTCACAGCTCCTTTCAAACTGAGTTTAGACGCGCAACGGCTGAACTGAGCTGAGGACAAACAGCTGCGCCTCTTTCACTTCGTTCCTGCTTGTAAATCCATGAGTACTTTTGGCTCAGTGCATTAGATGCTCTAATAAGTTGGAAAGCTTCAAATCATTTAAATGTTCAAGTGTGAGTCACACTTATCCCGTTACATGGATTTTTCTTTTTTTTAGACAGTTAATGAATTTCACTGAGGTTATGAATTTGTTTTACAGGCACATGCCAGCCTAAACAGCAGCAGCACATAAAGCACATAAAGCTATATGAAAAACACATTAAAGCTACAGTGTGCAGGCTTTAGGGGCGGTTATTAGCACAAATGGAATATAGTACTCATAACACCTGTTCATTCATATATAATTGCCGACAACAATGAATCAATGTGTTTTCATAAGCTTAGAATGAGCTCTTCATTTCTAGATGGGAGTGGGGCCCCTCATACAAGCTACATTTTGGTAGTGGTTGGACATTTCTGTCTCTATTAGATACCTTACAACAGCGTCTTACATACCGACACCTGAAATTTTTACATTTTGATCCACTGGATCCAGAAAACTTTCCAGGTCTGGATAGAACTTTACCTGCTTATAGCTATCACCATCTTACATAAGCAGGACAAGATTCATCCTGATCTGTTGAGATATCGCTGAGATGTACCCATCTGAACATGTTAAATGGGATTTCCAATGTTAAATTTAAATTGTGCCATCTATGGCAGCCATATTGGATTTTTATGTTGCTGACGTTTTTTTATTAAAGAATTCCACAGAAGGGCCATACATGCCAAATTTCATGCTTGCATCAATGTGTGAACAATTTTACAGTTAAATCCTCATTCAAAATTTGGATTTGGCGTTCCTGATGAATGAAACAATTTAATAACAGTAGGTGAACTGGATCAGTTTACTCATCATTTCAGCTGTAAATAAATAAATAAATAAAATAATAATAATTTTCTGAAGCCATACAGTAAATTGAAACAGTAAATACATTGTAGCCTTCTGCTGTCAATCATTGTGTATATCTTCAGTGTTTCCCTTAAAATGTTCTTTATAAATGTTGTGTCCTGTCCCCTGTCCTCTGTGTTCAATGTTTAGGTTCTTTGGTTTATTCTCCCCTTCTGTTGATTTTATGCTTTAGCCATTCTTGAGTTCTCCTTTAGTTTCTCAGATCACATTTTCTGTTATGTTTCTGCCTTAGTTATTTTTCAGTTCGGCTCTGATTATTTTGTCATTAGTTTTGTCTGCACACGAGTTCTGTTTTAGTTCTGTGTCCACCGCGTCTTTCACTCGTGTCTGTGTCAATTTGTGGGTGTGTCTCTGTCACTGCGCACAGCTGAATTCACTTCACCTTCACCACACCTGTTCGCGTTCTTCCTCGTTAAGGGTTCACTATTTAATTTAGTCACAGTTTGTTTTCAGTTGCCGGATTATTCTCTATCAATTCCATCCATGTTCTCGCTCTGTCCAGTCCATGTGTTCTCTGTGTTCTTTCCATGCGTTCTTTGTTCCTTAGTCCAGAATTACTCCGTCTGTTTGTGCTTGTCTTGTTCCCCGTTCGTTTGTCCTTTTGAATATGGTGGTACGGTTCCCGTTCTTGTCTCGTTTTCCTCCATGCTCCTGTTGGTTATTTTCTCCCGGACCCTGGACTTCCCTCAGATAAGTACTTAGTTCTTTTCCCGTTTTGACTCTAATCTCCTGTTTATTATTTTTTGACATTGATTCCCATTTTGCTCCTGGACTCCCGTTTGTTCATTTATTTTCTGTCATTGGCGTTGTCAACATTTTTCTGTTGTTAATAAATCCATTTATTATCCCTGATTTAAATGCCCCTTTTTTCTTATCTGTTTATACTTAGGTTCTTTTAGACTACTGGCAATCTCTGTGGGCAGCAAAGTAAGAATTTCATATGTACAGGGAAACATGTTTCCAACTGTGCATATGACAAGAAACACTTTGAATCGTTCAATTTTGAATCTTTGAATCTTTGATTCTGTTTCCTTGTGCCTGTCTGCATTTTTGGGTTCACCTCCCACGACAAACCATAACAATAAATGGTGGAAAGTGAGTCCATATGGACGTGTCAAATGCATACATTGATCGTAAATTAGGAGCAACATTCCCTCATATCCATGGATTTATTTGTGGAAGCAAAATAACAGAAATGATCTCAGATATTTAAACTCACTCTATATTTCCGCTGCTTTCTGGGACACCAGAACCCAGGAGAAGGAAGCTGTCTGTGTGCTATAAACAACTTCTCAGGGTTTTTTTTTTTCTTTTTCAGAGAACATGAGATCGACATGGAGGTTTTCTTCCTGAGGTGGAGAGCAGGGTTCATAATGGCTGAGCGTTGGAGAATGAGAATTGGCTGTTTTTCATTTCACCTGTCGTTGTAAAAGAGCAGCTGTCACAATGAGGCCAATGTCGCCAGGACAGGCGACGTTTCCATGACAACTGGGAAATTTTCCCTCTCCCCGATTTGAGTTTAGCTCGTGCATGGGATCGGGTCTTTTAAGCACAACCCAGAGGATAAATGAGAGCAGCACTTGTTCTGTGCATGCTGTGAGGACAGTGTTGTATCTCTTTGTCCCTTTGCTCCTTAGATCTTTTTCTCTGTGCTGCTGTTAAATTCTGCTCCCATCAAGCTGTTCTTTTTGATCGTCTCTCTGCTTTGGCTGCACAAAACGCAGGCAGAGACTCAGACTGTATTCAGCTGAACCGTGGCACCACCAATGGCTAAAGTCAAAACAACCAGTGTCCTTTTTCCGTTTGCAACAGAACAGGTTGGTCGAGGTGCTGAGAGCCGTCTGCTGTGGACAGCTATAAAGTAGGGTTGGAACCACTCGTCGTAATAGTCAACTATGACTAGCTAGTACCCGACAAGTCGACAGATTTTCCTGCACAGCTATGAAAAACAGAGACAGGGTACCCTTGCACAGATTGTTTCACCGAGGACAGAGATCAAGCAGGAACCAACACAGGCCAACATGCACCAGCAGCCAGCACACCCTTCACTTAAAGCAACAGTATGTAAGATTTCAGGGTGTTTAATAGCAGAAGTGGAATATAGCATTCACAAGAATCTGTTCATTAGTTTTCATAAGCTTAGAATGAGGCCTGCATTTTGAGAAAACAATACAACTTCCCAATTCTCCCAACTTTTTTTGGAGTGTGTTGCAGGCCTGAAATGCAGGAATGTATGCATCTTAACAAATGAAATGAAGTTGACCAGACAAAACATGAAATATATTGGGTTCATACTGTCTGCGATGAAACAGAATTCAAAGGAAATGTAAGGATCACTGTGTTTTATTTAATTTGCATTTTCCATGTCATCGCAAATTTTTCTGATTTGGGTTTGTAGTAGAGCCACAAACATTGTTTCCAAGTAGTTCACTGGGTTAATGTCATCTTTTCAACTTGCAGTTCTGTGGTTTTTTTTTTTTTTTTTTTAATTACTCAATTTGGAGTTTCACAGCTTAGAGCTGACGTTACTAATTTGTCAAGAATAGTCGTTGACGACTAAAGGTACCTAACTAGTTGAAAAATGTTTTTCATTAGTCAGCCCAACCTAAAGGTGTAGTCACACCATGACGTTTGAGCCAGCAACTGGTGAACAAGGTGAAAGTGAGAGAAAAGTAGTGACAATCACATTCCCGGACTTTGGTAGCAGACCTCAAATGCATCACAGCCTTTCACAACGTGTTTGTAGCAGAGGCAACCGGTATCCAGCACTCTGTTATAGTAAGCAGGACTGTTGCCAACGTGGAAACGTTCAGGAGAGGGTTTCGACACACCACTGTCCAGTGATTCTGAGCAGGTAGGCGAACCAACACCCACACGTTAGCCAGCGAACACGATCGCACCAGTAACTCAGGCTGTTGGAGGCTGTTTGCACCGGTACCGCCAGCTAGCCAGGGCTACTGTGCGCAACGTGCACGTAGCGACGATCTACGGTCTGTAAAGTCTCTTACGTCGCCACAGATACGTCGGCGTTCACCGAGAAATTTTAAACATGTTGAAAACTTTGGACGCAGTCGCTGTTCATCAGCGAACACCGCCGATGGCCAGCAGAGGCTGGCGATCACTGACGTGCATATTCGTCGGCCCAAACGTTATAGTGTGACTGCACCTTTAGTATAAAGTTCAACAGCAGAAGGTTCTGGGAAGCTGCGCCGTTCCGAGGCTTTGGAAAAGCGTGTTTGTAGAAATTGTTACGATGGTGAGTGGGATCGCTGTCACACAGATCTGAACTCTGGACTCATGAGGTCAAAAGCCACAATCCTGAACTAACGTATCCAGGATGAGCCTTTTTATAAAAATGTAGATCTGCACAGGCGGTTATTTCATCTCTGGTGGTTTTCCATCTGTGTTCCTGTGAATCAGCTGTGTGGGGCAGACCGTGAGCAAATGTCGTCAGATATCCGGTTCACATGCGGCTCAGCTGAACCTGCTGCTTGACGCAGCAATCACGCTGAATTAACACGCAGCAGCTTCGAAGCCCTGAAAGAACCAGTGCAACTCTTTGAAACTGCAGCTGAGCTCAGCGGCAGCGTGATCCCACCTCGTATGAGTGAAAACGTCATCAGGGCGAGACCTGATGCCCAAAAGCACATGGCTGAAGATCCCACAACTTCCTGTAAAGATAGCAACAACACAGCAAGTGTAGGATGCTTTCTGTGCAGTCCACAAAATCCCTGGGATGAAATGGATCAGAAGAGGGAATCAGGATAAAGCAGTCAGTTTATCTGAGTACTTTCATAAGTTAGGCTGAATATCATGATCTATATAAAGCAGCAGTTCACTTAAATCACAAACCGTGTGGTATTTATTCTCACGGCTATAGTGTCGGCTTTTTGCTTTTTCTTCTTCCCAATACATTGGAGGTGAAAGACATCCTGTTTGTGGTGCTTACAGCAATGAAAAATTTAAATATTTTCCCACCGTTAATGTGCCAGTTAGCCTGTCAACAGATTTTGTTGGCAGTTTTTCTGTAGCAGAAAACAAACGGTTCACCGTGAGGTTTGTGGACTAACTGTGACATGATTTCTGGATAGACTCATTTGTATTTAAATTCTCTTTGAAATTAAAATCTCGTGTTAGGTGCCAACTAAATGCAGGTGCTGCAGTTACTATACTGTGACCTATTTCCCAACAAATCTGTTCGTAACCTCGAGTCTACCCCAGGGGGGTGTACGCACAACGACTTGTAAACTTTTGTATTTGTTCCTCGTTATGCTATCTGACTTTAGGGGGAAGAAATAAGCACGACCAATCAGTAGCCTCTTGCTTCAGGCCCTATCTCTAAGAAATTTAGAATATAATGATACTAATGAACTTTCACTTGCAATTTGAATGATGAATGATCAAAATACCAGGAGAACAAAAGATCTAAGTCTATATGATTCTGGGGCTTCCAGTCTTACTGTATGGTTATGAGATTTGGACACTTAGGTGACTGGATGTGGGTATCACTGGAATAACTTTAGGGGGACTCAGATGAGGCATTCCACTTGCATTGTAAGGAGTCAGAATACCTGGATTTGCGATTGTCCTGGATAAAGACTAAGATCCAGGCTTTCAATGACTTCCTGGCCTCAACCACCAGATGTTTATCTGCATGTGCCTAAAGTATTATACTTGTAATGACATTCGCTTGTCTCAGTAGTGACGTTCATGTCTCTCAGCCCTCAATCTTCCTCACAGTCATGAGAAATTGAGAAACACCTTGAAAGAACTTGTGAAGTCACGACATCCTTGGACAGAGGTCTGGCGATGCCTTTCCAGGAGAATAAATGTCCAAGTCTTTACGGTCCTGGTGCTTCCTGTCTTACTGCATGGTTGTGAGACTTGGACACTAACCAGCGACCTAAGGCAATGACTGGATGTCTTTGGTACTCTTCAGAGGATCCTTGGGTTCCACTGGAATGACTGTGTCAAACGAATGGTTACTTATTGATAACGGATGAGAAGTATCACTTGCATTGTGAGGGAATGTCAACTACGGCATTTTGGCCATGTAGGACATTTCTCTGAGCATGATACAGGTTGAGAACCCTAGTAGCTGGAAAAGGTCAAGAGGATGCTCGCATTTTACCTTGCTGTAGCAGATAAATGGTTACTTTTGAGATGTGGGGATGGACTGGTTGTCTGCCTGGGTGGTTACCATCCAGAACCCAAGGTGGTTCCATGGTGTGGTGGATGCCAAGACAGGCAGAACCAGGGCATGCCCCCAGACCTGACCTAATTTTTTGGCCAAATTTAACCTCGTTATCAAGTTTTATGAAAATCAGCTAAATATTTTTGAGCAGTCTTACAAAGAAACAAACACATTCAACATCCACATTGAGAAAATGTTACATATGCTTTTAAAACAGTCAAGTTCCCCAACAATAAAATGTCCATGTCCATAAAATTAGCCATGTTCTTAGCATGGGGCTGGAAATTTGACCCTGACCTCTTACCTTGATCATTTACCAGTCCGAACCAGATCTAAATCACTTCTTTCCAGCCGTAGGCCCAATGCATGTGCAAGGTTTGATCAGAGTCATATTAAGCATTCTTAAGATATCTTGGTATCCTACACACAAAATAGATACATAGAGACCAAGGCAATCACAAAAGTGTACGTCTCCGGTGATGTAGCTAAAAAAAAAAAAAAAAAAAAAAGTAACACTCTTGTTGGAGGTATAAGATATTTTCTCCTCCAGTGTACTGGAAACATCTCTGAGACAGATGTGTCAAATTTTAAATAAGCAAAACCATTTCTTTTCACAAGAAACAAGTGAGAAAATACGCTGTTCAGGCTTTGAGTGAACTCAACCTTCAGGCAGGGGTGCAAAAAACTTTTCTCCCTTCAAACATTCCTCTGGAAGCCAAAATATAATCGGATGCTTTGTGCCAAACTGTCAGTGTCAGATGTCATGGGAGCAAGATAACACCAACTACGTTAGAATTTTGGCGGTTTGAATGTTGTGTTTCTGTTTCATCACTTGTTTTCCTTTCCACGATGAATATTTGTGCATGCGGCGTGTTCATTTGCAGTGTGTCTAAATATTGTGAACTTGAAGCCTTGCAGTGTCAGCAGTTCTCAATGTTAAAATATGAAACAGTAAATTATTTCCGCTTTGTGCTGTTGTCTCTCCAAGCCGGCAAAGTTTCTGCATCCACCAGTTTAGGAAACACTGCTTTATCCCCTTTAAGGATTAACAGAAAAGTCTGATTTCTGCTTCGCTGCACGTCCTCTTTCCAATATAAAACTGACCCCAAACAAGCTTTTGAGCACAGTGATTTTTCACTTTCATACGGTCCTGAATCTTCATGTCATGTCTTCAATAGCAAAAAAATAAATAAATAAAAAGGCAGCAGAACCAGGGGCCTGTTTCAGAAAGAAGGTTAAACAAAGCCTGAGTGTAAACTTGAACTCTGGGTTGCTGGAAACCTCAGACTTGTTGGTTTCACAACAGGTGATCCGAGTTCGTTCACTCGAATCTGAGTCCAATTAACACCGAGTAAGGAGCGTGCATGAGGAGATAAAAAGCCCACATCAATGGAACACAGATAACAAGATTCACCATGGCAACAAGTGAAAAATAAAAAGGCTAACACTTACTATTTTGCCTCAGTGCAGTTAGAAATAATCATGAATGTGTTTGCAGAATATGACCATATATTTATACATTAGCAGACTGATTGAGGCAACGTGCGCATATTAATTAAAAAAGTCAACATTTGCATTTTTTAAAAAACATATATAGATAGATGGGTTTTATGAAGAAATATGAATACATAACAACTGATCAAATGATGTAAAAGTATCAATTTTAACACAGACAGCACACAAATCAAGTAAATCATAAATACAATAAATCAGATTTTGCATCCTTGTTGCAAATAATGGATAATATCAAGTAAACGCTGATGCAGATTAAAATATGCTAAACAATTCGTGCAGTGCAATGTGAAGCGTCGGGGATGAGGATCAGCACCTCCAAATCTGAGACCATGGTCTTCTGTCGGAAACAGGGTGGATTGACCCCTCTGGGTCAGGGGAGAGTTATTGCCTCAAGTGGAGGAGTTCAAGTATCTCGGGATCTTGTTCACGAGGCTGGGGTAAGATGGAGCGTGAGATCGGCAGACGGATTGGGGCTCCGTCTGCGGCCCTGTGGACGCTGTACCGGACTGTTGTGGTGAAGAAAGAGCTGAGCCAGAAGGCGAGACTCTCAATTTACCAGTCGATTTATGCTCGTATCCTCACCTATGGTCATGAGCTTTGGGTAATGACTGAGAGAACAAGGTCGGAAATGAGGTTCCTCCGTCAGGTATCTGGGCTTACACTCAGGGACAGGGTGAGAAGCTCGAATATCTGGGAGGGACTTGGAGTAGAGCCGCTGCTTCTTTGTATTGAAAAGAGCCAGTTGAGGTGGTTAGGGCACCTGGTGAGGATGCCCCCCTGGTCGTCTCCCTAGGGAGGTCTTCCAGGCACAGGATGCCTGAGATAATTACGGGTGCTCCCGTTGGTCCAGACCTGTCAGCCCTTTGATAAGAAGCCAGAAGACACACAGCACCGTTTAACATGTCAGCGTTGAGTTTTTGACTTTGTTTGTTTGTATTTTTTGGGTCTTTATTGTCAGAGTTTGTATGTCACTTTTTTGTATTTTGATTGAGCTGTTTTTGGCCAGCACTCTTAGAAATTTTTTGAAAAGACTGAGACATTCATTCATTCATTCATTCATTCATTCAAAGTAGGAGTGGGCTTACGCCCACTCGTACTTTTATATGTTTTATCTACTTTTTGGGTAGAGTTTTTTTTTTTTTTTTAAACGTTCTTTTTCACAGCTTTGTTTCAGAATAGGCTGATTTTGTTTTGCTTTTGTACTAAGCGTAGCCTAGCCTCGATTTATTTTATTTAGTGGTTCTTGTCTGGCATGGCTCTCCTTGAAGTCTGTACGAAAGCAAAGTGAATGCTGTGGGTTTATTTGTAATGTGAAAGCCATGCTGATGGTCCTCCTTGGGATTTGGTGAGTCTGCAGGTGTTGCTGCTCTGGTTCTCTGAGGCCAAAGTGTGTCACAGGGTCACGCGCGTGGCTCCAAAACATCTAGAAAGCCATTTTTACCGTGACAGTGGCTCACAGGCGCTGTCACGGTCCTGGGTTTATAACCACTCAGTGCTCGCTATCTGACTTCCATTTGGTGCTTTGTTGTTACCCATAATGCAATGTAGAGCTATGCAGCAGTGTACGCTGGAAGAGTTCCAGTTTGTGTTTCTCTTTATGTCAATTCACATTTGCAAATCTAATATTTCAGCTATTTCATGAAAATGATTATTCTAAGATGGCCAAAGCATAGGGGAAGAAAATTGCAACTGTCACTAAGTTTTGTTCAGTGCGTTTTTGTTTGAATACTCAAAAGAACACATAGTTCTGAGGAAAGAACACGACACCAAACTGGAACTCCTTCAATAATTTTTACACGCACCGTTGTGTAGTGACTCATTGCATTATGTTTAATGGCAAAAGACTAAACGCTCAATGTTTTCTTGTTATCTGCATATCGTCTACCTGCTCCCTCAAGTCTTCTTCTTCCAGCTGCTACCGTTAGGGGGCACCACAGCAGATCATCCGTCTCCATCGGACCCTGTCCTCTGCATCTTCCTCTGTCACACCAACCACCTGCATGTCCTCCCTCACCACATCCATAAGCCTCCTCTTTGCCCTCCCTCTTCTCTTCCTGCCTGGTGGCTCCATCCTCAGCACCATCTTCAGTTCCCCCTCCTGTCTTTTTGTTAGCGCCACCACCTCTAAGCCGTACAACATAGCTGGTCTCACTGCCGTCTTGTAAACTTTCCTTTTCACTCTTGCAGATATCCTTCTGTCACAAATCA
>OMMV01235516.1:0-12234 GCA_900302635.1 Chatrabus melanurus
GTTCCTTCTGTAAACCTCTTCCCATTTCAGATGCGGCGGAAGCAGTTCCCAGTTCATCCCTGCTTTGCCACGACAGCTAATAAAGCTCAGGGCCAGACTGAAAAGTGTTGGAATCTATCTAAAAAGGCACTTCTTTAGTCATGGCCAACTTTATGTTGCCATGAGCCGTGTTGGTAGTGCGGACAACATCAAAATCTTTGTGAAGAACCATAAAGAGAAAGAGGAAATTTTTATCAACAATGTTGTGTACCCTGAAGTTCCGTGATAGGACAGTGGAGTGTGGTCGTGGTGATACTGATGCAGAAATAGCTGCTTCAAAATACAGGCACCTATTATGTTTATATCCCGCCCATAGGGCGGGTAGTTTTCTAGTAAAAATAATTCCACTTTGACGTCTTCAAGGGGAGATAATTGCACTTTTGTGTTTAATTAATGCACCACATGATACTGACCTCGTAAGTGCAACTCCTCCTAAAGCATTTGGTGGATTTCAATGAAACACCACACCATGGTAGCACACCATATGAAGATGTGCATGAAGGAAATCACTTTGGTGTGACGTCTTTAACGAGAAATAATTGGACTTTTGTGTTTAATTAATGCATCATACTGTATGACATTGACTTCTTCAGCGCAACGGCTCCTAAACCGCTTTATGGATCTTATTGAAACTTCACACAGTGGTAGGACACTGTGTGAAGATGTGCATAAGGAAAATAATTCTGGTCTGATATTTTCAGAGGACATGATTGCACTTTTGTTGTTTTGTTTTTTTAAACAAAATACATTACGTTTGTCAGTAACATATACAGAGGTTTACCAGTTGTTAATTCAGGTATTTCATTACTAAAGAGTTACTGCCGCCAATATATAATACATGGAAAAGAGTTGTATTTCAGAGTTGGGAGGTATCATTTTTTGAGCTTGATCATAGATCTTTAGTTGATTAGAATGATCAAACCGCCTCACTCCTGTTGCTCTGTTTCCTGTGTTCTAATCCAGCTGTTTGCTTTGTACAACAGTGATGGAAACATGTTTTTCAACAAAAACGGGTGAAATGTTAGCTTGGGTTTACCCTGTAAAAGTTGCCCTGTGCTATAAATTCATGTTTTTATGTTCCCCATAGCTTCCACCAGTCATTCTGAAATTGAAATTGAAATTTTATACCTGCATGTGTTAGCTATGGTATTGTTTTCTTGAATAACATAGCTCAAAGAGTTTTGATCCAATTTGGACCAAATGTGATGGAATGATTGAGGGTCAACCAACAAAGTGATTTGATTTTTGATAAAAATTGGTTAAAAGGCAAGGTCACAGGCCAAGCTCAAAATTTTGGCCAATGCTTTTATATAGAGAGAGGACAGTTCAAATGGCTTTTTCAGCGAACACCTATGGTTACTATTACACGATAATATGAAGTCATGTGTCACACTCTATTAGGCGCATGAGCTTTGAGCTTGGGTGACCTTAAAAGGTCAAACTCAAGGTCATAACTGTTTAGCTCAAACTGTTTGGAGCCAATATGTATTAAAAATGGGTTGTTTCTGAGTTGAGGATAATTCCTCCCCCACCCCCCAATTTGGACAGAATTGATTGGAAGGCCACACAGAACCATATATTATGATGTCACTGAATCACAAATGATTCATTTGCATGAATTGGTGTCACATGTAATCACTCCGAGTGTCCCTTCTAGTTTAGTGTTTTGAATGATCCTGCGCCCCTTCCTTCTGATATGTTAGACTAAAAATGGGAATACTGAACTATTGATTGTGTGACACCACACTCAAATGAAGGCTGTTATTTCGGTGAGACTTTGAATGTGTGGTTGTCCATGTTTGAGGTGTGTTTACGCTCGAAGAGTTTTGTCTTCATCAGTAACAAGTGTGTCTGACAGGATCATGATCGGCGTGTTCGGGAGGCCGCCCAGCAGGCCTTTGAGCAGCTGGTGCTGAAAGTCCATCGCAACTTGGCTCCCTTTTTGAAGAGTTTGATGGGCCACTGGATGCTGGCTCAATGCGACACGTACCCACCCGCAGCCTCTGCCGCCTGCCAGGCCTTCCAGGCTGCCTTCTCACCCGTCAAACAGCCCGAGGCCCTCAGCTTCTGCAAGGATGAAATCCTTAATGTGAGTAGTAGTGGCGGCATTGGAGAGGCCAGCTGGATTTGCTCCATACTCTGAAGAGCCACATTTACTATCTGTAATTGTCGTTAAATTACAGGTACTTCAGGAGATTTTAGTAAAGGAAACTGCTGACACACTGAGTGATCCACAGTAAGCAAACACTTTGGCTCATTATAGCTGCTTGTTGCTTCACTCGCAGTGCTAATTTATGGCATCCTGACTCGGTCCTTTCTGTTTATCCCATAGAGCAGTGGCAGCGGAGGATAGAGAGGCCAAATATGTGCGCATGGTGACCAGCTCACTCTTGGGAATAAAAAAATTGCTGTCCTTGCTGCCCGAGAATGAGAGAACAGCCCTGGAGCAAAGACTAGCTCATCTTGTTTCACTGGGGAAGTTCTGGAAGTACAGCAAACATAAGACGCCACAGGTACTGGCATAGAAATGCACTACTCTCTTTCTATCTTACTTTTATCCTCCACTGTCTGTAAGGCCAGAAAGGGGACATAGCAGTGCATTTTGTCCATGCATCCACGCGTGTGCGTCAGTCACACTTATCTTGTTCACATGGTAACATCAACAAAATTGATCTGTTTTTCATCAAATTTGAACACATCCTAAATGAGTGTGTCAAATTAGAGCTGCAGCAATTAATCGATTATTAATTGCCAACTGTTTTGATAATCGATTAATCATTTTGAGCCATTACAAAAATGTCCAAATTCTCTGATTTCAACTTCTTAAATGTGAATATTAAATATATTCTATATATTGTAGAAAAAGGGGAAAAAAAATCAGAAACAAATTTTTAAAGAAAAGAACAAAATAATCAACAGATTAATTGATAATGAAAAAAAATCATTATTTGCAGCCCTAGTCTGAATATGAGCATGATCGGATCTCATCTACACTAGACTTCAAGACTTTTATTGTCATTATACAGTTGCCTGAACAACGAAATTAGCTGGCAAAGGTGCAAGGAAAGTGTCAGGTGTCGAGTACAAGATAAAAACAATATATACAATATATAAAAAGACAAGTACAAAAGGGACATTGGAGAGGGGGGTATGTCCAAGGGCATCATAAATCAGAAATAATAAGGGGGAAGGACTATATAGTCTGTGGGAACTAGGGAACTGCCTTGGGTCCTGGATGGCAACCGCCAGGCAGACAAGCGATCCATCACCACCTCTCCAAAGTAACAGTCTACGTGCCACAGGCAGGTGAAACGTGTGCGTCCACTTGGCCTCCGGTTCAAATTACTGCTGGGGATTCTCACTGCCCAAATGTGCTTTTGTTGAATGTGCATGTGTTTGGAACGATGCATAAATCTTATAGTTTCTCTCAAATAACATAATACTGAATGTGTATTTCTTCACTTGAATACTGTGTTCATGCTGAACTCTAAAGTACAAAACAATTATAAGAGCTTTCCATTTTAATTGGTTCAGATTGGGGAAGTATCTTTATCACCTTTGTTTATCCCACATTTTAAAGAATCCACGAGGTACAGTACTGTGCTTAAAAACAAACAAAAAATGAATAAAAATAAAAAAAACCTCTAGGCATGATTGACAAAGTAGTTTTTCCCCCCTATAAATGAAAGACACTGCAATTTTTTTTCTAAAATCAAATAATTGAAGATAGCTAAACATTAAAGTCTTAAAGTGCATATCTTGTGTGGCTAATCTTTACTTGAAAAACTGAATAATTTTGGGAGAGTTATTCCATGGTTTTACAAGAAGGTCATGTTGATCATTATTCATTCTTTGTCTTGTGGAATTATGCATTACCTACAACGTAATAATCATTTCTTAATCTGAAAAGATGTGCTACTTTCTTTAATACACAAAATCTGGTTGTTGTTTTTTTTTGTTCACGTGGCCTTTTACTGATGCACTAATTAAGAAAAAACAAAACAAAAATGATTGTATACTCTGGGGGTAAGTTTTTGTCCAAATTATGGTAAAGAGCCTGAATATATTTTTGTCACATGCAGTGTGATCAGTTTGAACTACTTACCTTCACAGAGAATCATCATAAGGAAAAATAAAACTGTTTTATCCTTTAAAAAAAAGCCAAATCACTACCATGAACTAAATATTCATTGGGTTTGTAAAATATCAGAAAACTGTTTTATGAATGTTCAGTAACATTTCTTTGAATCCAAATAAACATTTTCAAAAAGTTTTTGTCCCACTAAGTCAATTTCCATTAATATAAAACAAACAAAAAAAAAAATGGAACAAAAGCAATACCTGCAACAAGTCTGTGTTGGGATTTTTGTATATTGAATGGTTTAAGTGAATAACAGATTAATAAAATACTTGACAACCTTATGTATTTTGTAAAGCTGAAACAAATCACTTATATGTCTTGACCTTCTTCAAGGAATGTCATTGTCTGTTAATATGTGTTGCCCCAAAGGTACGCGGGGCATTTTTTGAGCTGGTGTGTGCTCTGTGTGAGTTCACCCCGGAACTGGGACAGACTGAAGCAGCACGACTCTGCCCTGCCGTCCTCCTCAGCATCGACGATACGGATCCTGTTGTGCTGCCAGCTGTGTGGGAAGCTCTTCTTCATGTTCTCACCATCATCCCTGTGAGCTTAAGTTGGTTTCGTTTCGACTAAGTGCACACACATAATTATGTATGGATATAGTAATTAAAATAGGCTTTATTTCACCTAATTACTTTAATACTCTAAGAACAATGGGCGCACAAAGTGGTACCCCAAAGTTCATAGGTGCTGCCATAATACGTGACAGCTGTGCAGTAAAGAATTCACCCACTATGTGGAAAAAAAAAAGAAAAAGTGAAGGGATCACACCTATAATGCTGATGACAGTGAGAGTAAGAAGTTTTTGGGATGTACTTCCAATATGACATTAAAGCTACAGTGTGTCGGATTTAGAGGTGTTTATTAGCAGAAATGGAATATAGCATTCACAACCATGTGTTCATTAGTGTATAATTATATACTAATGCATGCACTATGCATACACTGTATACACTGTGCAGCAACGAATCAATGCGTTTTCATAAGTTTAGAATGAGCCCTTCATATCAACATGGGAGTGGGCCCCCTCATGGAGGCCGCCATGTTGCTATAGTAGCCCAAAAGGGACAAACTTACTCTGCCTTTCACATTTTGGAGCGCGGCCAGAAAACTGAAGAAAAAAGAGGAATAATCAGTGGTCGCTCCCTTATAAACTGTTTACTGGTTGCTAGTGTAGGCTAACAAGCTTGAGGACCCTCATTTTTATGAAATGGAGGATCATATATATTACTTATTACAGGAGAAGGCAAGGGAGCATGAATCCCGTCACCAAAGAAGCGAAAATGTGAAGGGGAAACAAAATCGTGACCAGCGACAGTATATGCAATCTGCAACCTCACCGCTAGATGTCACTAAATCCTACAGGCTGTAGCTTTACATTTATATAAGGAGTACAAGTTGATGTTTATGATGAGGGACAAATGTCACTATATTTAACTGCACTGGTATCGTCACAAGTCGATGTTTTATTTTTATTGGGCCAATCATGTAATTAGATTTTTCGGCATCTGTTTCAGGAGTGCTGGACACACGTGAACGCCAAAAAGGGATTCTTACCTAAACTTTGGTCTTTGCTGAAAGAAGGTGGCAAGGGAATGGCTAAAGTGCTCCATCCTAATCTAATGCCACTCCTCAGCAAACTGCCCCGTTCGGTCATTGAGCCGACATTGGAGTTCTACAGCACCTTCTTCACCGCACTGATACTGGGGTAAATTATTGATCGTGTGCACATGTGATTGGAAGTGTGTCAGACGTTGCAGGTAACAGTCTTAACTTGTTTTTCTTTTTTCCTGGTCAGTTTGTCTAGTGAGCGAGCAGTGACAAGTCCATCAGAAAGTGCAGTTATAGTGACCTCTGCTGTTGAGTGTATGAGGTACTGTATATTTAACAACACGGAGGAAGAGGAGGATCAGAACAAGATACAGGCCATGCTTATTTCACAGCAGGTGGGGCAACGCTGTTGCACATGCTTATAATAGTATCAAACACCTTTGTCACATTGTTTTAAATATTTTCCTTTTGTCTTTACATAGCTGTTACCACTGCTGGATAGGGCTTTTGGAAGTTCCTCCCTTCAGAATGGTCCTCTCTTCTTATTGGTCACCGAAATGCTCGTGTCCTGGGAGAAGAGGGCAGGATTATGTTGTGAGGGTGACTCTGACAAAAAGGATGTCTTTCAAAAACTTCTGGCAGACTTCTGGGAAGGGCTGGGTGTTTTGTTTGTTCGTTCCACAGACGACGAGGAAGCAGATGCACATTATTTGGAAGGGGTGGCTACGTTGTTGCAGGTGAGGTAATCTCTGATCCAAGCGTAATTGTCATTGAAATCGCCAGATAGACAGAGTGTGGATGCACCTGATTAGTATGATTATCACGGTCATTAATGTTTAAAAATTTGCCAAAGTGAAGCTAACAGTGATGACTAAGTCGTACTTTCCGTTATTCCTCCAGGTGATGCGTTACCCTGAGAGTGTAAACAGGAATCGCTTCCAGACGAAATCTGTGAAGATTTTCTTCAAGCCAGGGAATGTTGAGAAAACTGGAGTTGAGGGTGGTACTGAGAACCCCGCCCAGATAGTGTCAGATCTTGTAAATGAAAAGCCTTCTTCACTGAAGACCCACCATTTGGAAGATGCAGTATGCCAGCTGGCTCAACTCTGCCTCGTGCACGTCAATAAGAACAATTCAGGAAGGCACCTCGTATTCCTCTCCCTTCTCCTGCGCTCTTTCCACACACCCAGGGTCTTCACTGTAAGTCTTCATTAATATTTACAGATTTGCGTTTCAGTGGAGTTTTTTTTTAATAACAGCATTATACCATACAGTTGTGGTCAGAAGTTTACATACACTTGTCATGGGCATGAATGTCATGGTAATTTTGGTCTTTTAATGATTTCTTTGAACTGTTCTTTTGTCAGGGTGGAATGATTGTACAGCAATACATCATTAATGACTCTTTTAAAAAAAAAAATAAAGAAAAAAGAATTGGGTGCACAAGTTTGAATTTATTTTGGGTTTTCTTGAATCCACACAGGATCAAAATTATACATACAGGCTCAAATACATACATATACCTCCACTAATATTTGGTTAAATGTCCCTTAGCAAGTTGCACCTCGACCAGACGCTTTTGGTAGCCATCAACAAGCTGCTACCACTGGCAGCCCCAGAACATGAAGCTACCACCACCATGTTTGACAGTTGGTACAGTGTTCTTAGGTTTGAAAGCCCCACCTTTACTCCTCCAAACATACCGCTTGTCATTGTGGCCAAATAACTCGATCTTTGTCTCGTCTGATCATAAAACTTTTCTCCAGAAGGCATTTGGCTTGTCCATGTGGGCAGCTGCAAATTTCAGTCTAGCTTGAAGGTTTCGATTTTGGGGCAGGGGTTCTAAAAAACAAGAATCGGGTGCACAAGTTTGAATTTGTTTTGGATCTTCTCTAATCCACACAGGGTTAAAAAAAGATAACAGAAGAGTTTATATAGTGGTAATTTGTGAACTGATGTGTGAGCCTTGTAAATACAGTTTAGTAAATACAATTTAAACTAACAACTCATACTTTTTTTTGGTGCATATTAAGTCTTTTCTCCCGAAACTGTGCACTTTACAGACATTGGTAGAACATGGCAACATCAGATCAGAAGATGGTGAAAAGAAGGATGAGGTTAAGATGAAAAATCCAGCGACACAGTTCCTCCTGGAGCAGGTCGTGGTGTGGCTGGCAGAGAAGGAGTGCAGAAACGCGCACCACCTGGTGGAGATGGTCTTCAGTTCGCTCTGCTGCTGTAGCCAGCAAGAGACCACCCGTATCCTCAACCACATCACCGCGGTAACACAAGATCTCATAACATAGTATATGATGTTGACTCACATGCCTGATTCTCTTCTTTCCTTTCTGACGTTTGTACTCTGCTGTTTTTTTTTAGATGGGTTTACAGTGGGGCGTTATCCTGCAAATCGTACAGAGGGTACGCAACATTAAGCTCGTTTTGTTTGAGCAGTTTTTTTGATCATGTTCAGCATACTGAAACATCAGATTTGTGTTGTTGTAAATGCATGACTTGTCCTGGCAGGCGTGTGCAGATCCTGAGACCCTTAAACGCTGTGGTGATTGGCTGAGAGGCGCCGTGCTCGGCGAGCAGCTCCTAGGTTTGACTGAAGATCTGTGCAAGGTGGGACACAGCTCCTCCGGTTCTACAGCTTCTAAGAGCAACCACGGCTGGACTCTTATCAGCCTGGTCCTTTCTCAGCACCACGACAGTAAGCACCAACCTTCTCATGCAGACACACAAATATATATTTTTCTGTCGTTGTTGAGGAAAGCAAATATTGTGTTTGATGGATCCTTCAGAAATAACATTTTTGGATTCTTCTGTCACCAAGCTATATACTCACCTTTTTGATCTGATTTCCACTTGCACAGAGCCTCTGATAGGGGAGGTGTACATGGAGAAGATCCTGGAAACGCTGCACACAACGCTGTTAGAGACCAAGACGCTGTCCGATGCAGGCAACATGGAGCCACTCATCTCCTTCATCTGTGACGTCACTTCCACATTTTTCTCATCTGTCCAAGATTGTCTTCTGCTGGCCTCTGCTGAAGAACTTTTGCTCACTGTCTTCCAACTAACTGCCTGCAATCAAACACACACAAATCTGTCTGGTAGGTGCTCACACAGGTGTCAGGTGAGCTAAATAACTCAATTTTGTGAAGCTTAATAACTGGTTTGTGTTCATCTTGCTCTAAAAGACTCCCTTTTAGATAAGCTGAAGACAGTGTGTGTGGTTGGTGTCCAGTCGTTGGTCCAACACAATAAATATGAGATCAAAGAAGATGGTTTCTTGCACAGCGCTGCAGTTTGGGTGAAGAACCAACTGCTCACTGTGTCTCTGAACGTTAAGAGGTAACAAAACACTCCAGTTCAGAGATGTTAAACATACACACTGCAAAAATGCAAAATCTATCCAAGTATATTTGTATCATTTCTAGTCAGAATATCTTATACCTGGTACGTGATGAAATTACTCTGTGAGATATAAGTACTTGTTTTTAGCTAATGCATCTTAAAAAGCTTAAGTGAAAGAGTCTTGGGAGCATCTTGTTTTGAGTCATAATCTGAGAAGAAACGAGCTTTTTTGACTCACCGTAATATTTTTAAGCTGCTGTTATTTGTAAAAGATGTACCACTTACTAATTCTAGTAAAATGAAGCTCAAAATGCATTTTTCTCAGCTAATTTCAAAACTTTATTTCAATAAACCTTAAAGCGAATTTTCACTTGAGATTTATTGGCAGATTTTTTTTTTTTTTTAACTACATGAAAACAGTGTAAACTTGTAACAAGTAAAATATTTTGACCAGATAAGATTTTGTGTTTTGACACTGCAAATAACAAATTCAAAGCTCACCCATATTTTAGGTGTGTGTGTGTGTGTGTGTGGTTTCAGCTAACCTTTACTCCTTAATGTTGTATGTCAGTTTGCAGGCCCTCATTCTGGTTGTGCAGAGCTTGGTGGATACACTCGTGTCCCTCTGCCATCAAGATGCCCCCCTCCTTGTTCAATTCTTTGCTCTCTTAATACCCAACCATGCAGAATGGACAAGAATCAGACAGGCATTCTCTCCCCAGGTAACACTATAAAATGACTAATTCAGGCAGTAGAATAATAATAGTGTAGTAATAAACTGGAGTAACTGCACTCAGTTGTGTCAAAAGTGGACATTTAACACCTGACACTTTTGTTCTTCACCTTCTTGTGTCCCCTGCAGTGGGTCAAGGCACCTTTATTGTCCAGCCGCTTGCGAGGCGTTTGTGAAAATACCTGTGTGGAGATGTGGAAGTTTAGGCTTTTCTCCAAACTGCCAGCCCATTTATGTGTGTGTTCACTTTTGGGGAAGGTGGCCCAGAATGCTTTAGTTGTGCCTTGTGACAAATGGAAGACAGAATGCTCTCCATACTTGCCACATCTTAAGTACACAGGTACACACACAGACTATTGACTATATTCTGCATTTAACAGTGTTCATTCCTGTCACAGTTAAAGCCTATAACATTTAAACTTTGTTGATTAATATATGATTACATATTTTTTTCTGTTCTGTAGTTGCAGAGCTCCTTTATGCACTTCAGTGGTGTAAAGAGATGGAGTACAGTTCTGCTGTAGTTTCTGACTGGGGATTGTCAGACGGGCTTTGTAAGTATGTTCCAACAAAAGACCTGCTGGAGACTCTGTATACACGGTGAGGATCACATTTTGGAATTTTCCCCTAATAGTTGTAAAGACTTGGCAGAGTGAAAATAAGATCAGACTGCATGATTTTTGAAGCAGGATGAGGTAGAGTTGGGCGGTACACCAGTGTCATAGTCATCACCGTAATAGTGTACCACGATGTGGATTGTGCAATACCATCCACATCGTGAGAAATCAGTTTTCCCCTGTAGTAGTAGAGAAACGCCGCCAGGTCAGAAATATTTTTTATTTCACTGACAAAATAAAGGGGAAAAAAAAAAAAAGCCAAATATTTATTAATTTGGAAATCTGTGATCATTTTGGCGACGCTCTGATCAGCACCACATCGCTGAGGTTGTGATGATCAGAGACGGAGGTCCCTGCAGCCATTAATTAATTAATATTTTTCCCCCTGTTGTGCTACGCTCCACAAGTGAGTCAAAACACGTTAAATGCTGTTCTTATCGATACAACTGGCTATAAAGTTATTTTCACATGAAGACTTAAGTCATGGGTTAAACTGTGTTTTGTGAACCAGCGGACAGTCGTTTAAACCTTAACGAGCGTTAATTAAGCACAGCCACAAATTTGTTGAAGGTAAAACTGAAAAATCTTTGATTCATTAAGTTGTTCATCCAGATTTTAACTTTGAAGGAGTAGATTTGAAATTGAAAATGGTCCAGGTTAAAGTCTTGCTCAGATAAGATCATTATTAAATGGGTCCTATAAGGCTGGTATCTGGTGACTGTGACGACTGCATTTTTAGACGACTGCTAGACGAATTTGGCCAAGTTTTTGGCAACATTGGGGCGACATATTTGTCACTTTTTGACGACCATTTAACGAATTAGACGACTGCTAGGCATCTTGTTGAAGAATATTTGATGAATATTCGCTAAGTAGCCGTATGTTTGTCGTCCTCAATTTGTTAATTACTCGCTAACGACCAGCTGCCGCATTTCGACCATGATCCGACCTTGTAGCGAACCGGGAGACTGAAACAGACCGGGGGGCGACTTGGTAGCGGTCTATAAATAACCAGCGTTCATTCGCCACCAGGGTTTTGAACATGTTCAAAATCTGCAGGCGAATGAAATTGAGGTGAGCAACTAATTGGCGAATGGGAATACTGATTCCCGGCTGTTTATAGAATAATTTCAGACTACATTGAGACCAAGAGCCGAATTACACGACTGGCTATTCGTTTCACTCGCCAATCGGTTGGTGAGATACCAGCTTAATGCAAAACCAGTAATAATGTGATATAATACCACCACCATCCTAAAAGTGTAAAATACCAAGCTATTAATTTTAGGTCATATCACCCACACCTAGGATGAGGAAGGATTTGAGGTGAAGAAGAGTCCAGAGTAGTTGAAGGGTGTTAAATGTCTGTGTTGTAACTGCAATCTGTATGTGTAGTGCAGTGGATAACCATAACAATTGTGTATTTTATGCAAGCATGAAATTTCTACCACAGTTAGTACATACCATAAGGTTTATTTTCAGCTATGGAGCCAAGTTGGATTTGACCTCTGAGGACCATGAGGGGTCAATGAAGGATTACACAGGGGTCAAAATATAAAAATCCTCCAATCATACTGAAACATATACCATATTATTTGCCTGATCATAAAGATTCTAAAAAGGTATAGTTTGGACTATCTATGACTGAATGTTATGGGGCAAAAACAGCAAAAATGGTGACAAAGGTCATTTGCAGTTTGTATAGGGGTTAAAAGTTGCTCCAATTTTGGTATAAAGTGATGCAAATTACTGGTTGAGTTTATGGGATTAATTATTTGAATAGTTTTGACTGT